>CAUYRH010014632.1:0-13798 GCA_963574655.1 Perodicticus potto
TTCATAATCACTAAGTCATTGAAGAAGCCCAAGTGCCCATCAACCCACAAATGGATTAATAAACTGTGGTACATGTACACCATGGAATATTATGCAGCCTTAAAGAAAGATGGAGACTTTACCTCTTTCATGTTTACATGGATGGAGCTGGAACATATTCTCCTAAGTAAAGTATCTCAAGAATAGAAATAAATAGTATTTCTTGCATGGCCTTCCTCCCTCCCTCCCTTCCTTCCAGCATTTTGACTATGCCATCTCATTCTTTTCTGGCCTTTATCATTTTTGCTGAGAAATCTGCTGATAGTCTAAGGGGAATTCCCTCATATGTGATTTGACATTTTTCTTTTGCTGCATTTATTATAGAATTATTTCTTTGTCTTTCACTTTTGATAGTTTGCTTATAATGTGCCTTAGATAGGCCCTCTTTGGGTTGAATCTAATTGAGTGTTTTTAAGTTTCATGAATTTGGATGTTCCTATCTCTTCTAAGATCTGGGAGGTTTTTAGCTATTACTTTGTTAAATAGCTTTTTGTGCCTTTCTCCATCTTTGCTTCCTCTGTAAGTTCTATACAGACAGCCCCCAGCTTATGAACAAGATAGGTTCTATAGATTTGTTTTTAAGTTGAATTTGTACATAAGTTGGAACCAGTACATTTACCTATGACCTTAGTAGACTCCTTTGTAAGTGCGAGTTGTGTGTCAGTCAGATGTTTGTAACTCAGGAACTGCCTGTAATGCAAATATGTGTTCATTTTATGATGTTCCATAGGGCTTATAGACCTTCTTCACTATTTTTCATTCTTTTTTCCACCCTCTGACTGGGTTATTTCAAAATATCTGTCTTCAAGTTCAGAAATCGTTTCTTCTGATCGATCTACTCTTGAAGTTCAATCATACTTTTTATTTCATTCATTAACCTTTTCAGCTCCAAGATTTGCTTGTTGTATATGTGTGTGTGTATGTATGTGTGTGTATATATATATATATATATATATATCTCATACATGTATATATTTTATATATGTATATATACATATACACTTGTTGAATTTCTCATTCAGAATTATTTTCCTGATTTTATTGAATTATGTATTTGTATTCTCTTGTATCTCTCAAGTTTTCTTGAAATCATTATTTTGATTTCTTTCAAATGGTTCATAAATTTTCTTTGGGGTTGCTCATTAGAAAGTTATTGTGTTTCTTAGGTGGTGTCACATTTCTAGCTTTCATTTTTTTGGTCTCTGCATTGGTATTTGTATATCTAATTGTCCTTTTCAATTTTATAGCCTGGATTTCATAGGGAAATATTACCACATGCTGTTGTGTCTTAGAACATCAGGTAGGGTGCATGGCTTTGGTTCCAGATGGGAATAGTAGTATAGTCCCTGGCAATTTCTTTAGCTGTAGTAAACTTCAGTGATGGCTATGAGTGCCCCAGTAGCTTAGACTACAGGATTTTGTGCAACTGGTTAAGCACAGCCTCTCTGCTATTGGTGAGGGTGCTAGGTTGTTCTGTATACCGAGGATGCATGGGGGCAGCTCCATCAGTGGGTGCAATCTCCGTGCAGGGCAGCAATGCCTATTCCCTGGAGGACAGGGAACCTCATGAAGTTGAGCTAGTGCTAGACTATGGCTGTTCTGCTGGGTCTATGCTTTAAGTGTCAGGGGTCAGAGCACTGCAGCCACTTGCATGTAAAAGATGAAGTGACATCTAGGCAGTTTGTTCCTGGAGGTTAGAAAGCTGTGACTGCTCAGCTGGGCAACAGCATGGTGTGTAAGTGCTGTGTGGTGATGGCAGATGCTGGGGATAGGGATATGCAGTGGCTACTTGCCCCCAGATCAAGGTGTGTGCAAGTAACAGCTCCAGGCTCAAGATAGCACCTTAGAGCAGTGGCTTGGATCACAAAGGGGAGGAGTCACAACATCGGCTCCCACCTTGGAACAATACAGCTGTGTGAACTCATGGCAGCTCCCCAGACAGGGCCCAGAGCCTGGGAGTGCTACCGGGTGTGTTAGCAACAAAGATACAGGTTTCCACCATTGTAATGGGGCTGCTAGGGGCCTCCTCCTTACCCTCCTGGACTGAAGCTGATCTCAACTGAAGAGACAAAGTGACCAAAGCATGGTGTTCTTTCTGTGTACCCATCCTGAGTCTCTGCCAGGCCTCTGCTATGCTCTGGCACCCTTCTTCAAATACTGTAGTCTAAATGTGGTTGTTTATTTGTTGTTTTGGTCCCTTTTGTGGGTGGGGCAGACAAGTGTTAGGCACCTTTAGTTAGCCATTTTCCTGTTGTTGCTTCCAAATCTTGATTTCGTAAAATTTTTAAATGTTTACCAATATCTATGTTTTAAACAGGATATTATTGGTGCCTTATTTTGCATTTCATGATTACCAGTGAGGCACACACCCTTCGTATGATTATTGGCCACTTGTGTTTCCTCTTTTGAGTTAGTCATTGCCATGCTTTCCTTTTGTAATTTCAATACCTATGTATTTGTCTTTTCCTAAACAATACATTTTTAGTTTATCTACTTTGGAACGTTATATAAATAAAATCACAATTGGCCAATTTTATGTTTAGTGATTTATCAATGTTGTACCATATTTTATTTTATTAATTTTACATGTGTTGTAGATCATATTAAGAAGATAACATAACTGATTTTGTCTATTATTAATAGATATGTGGATAGTTTGTGGGTTTTGTTTTATAAAGGCTTCAGTAAATATTTGTGGACTTGACTTCTGGTGTGTATGAAAAATGTTTCTCTCAGCTATACACATAATAGTGGAATTAAGAAGTCAGAGGTTATAAGTATGTTGCATATATTCAGCTTTAAATAAGTGTTGCCAAATTGGTTTTCAAAATAGATTTACTATTTTACATCCCCACCAGAAATGAACAAGCATTTAAATTCCTCAAAACTCATTGGCCATTCCTTGATATTGTTTGACTTTTTAATCTTGTCTATCTAGAACAATGGTTCTCAACCTTCCTAATGCCATGACCCTTTAATACAGTTCCTCAGGTTATGGCGACCCCAACCATAAAATTACTTTCGTTGCTACTTCATAACTGTAATTTTTCTACTGTTATGAATCATAATGTAAATATCTGATATGCAGGATGTATTTAGACAACCCCTGTAAAAAGGTCGTTCAACCCCCAAAGGGGTTGTAACCCATAGGTTGAGAACCACTAATGTAGAAGCTGAGAATGGTTTAATAAGGTGGCTTTGATTTTCAAATCCTAAATTATTCATGAGATTTTACTTTCTTTATATGTTTAGGACACTGTATTTTCTCTTCTGTGAAATTCATTTTCTTTTATTTATCTATTAAGTAATTGATTGTTTTTTATTTATTTTTCAAAGTTCTTTAATACAGGTTGAATATTCTTTTTCCTAAGTGCTTAGGAAAAGAAGTGTTTCTGATTTTTTTTTTTCAGATTTTGGAATATTTACATATACATATAAAATATCTCGGGAATGAGACAGAAATCTAAATATAAAATTTATTTATGTTTCCTATAGACTTTATATACATAGACTTAAAGCAATTTTATACAGTATCTTTAATAATTTTGTGTAACTACTGTGTACAAAAAATGATTAGAAAGCAAAGTGTCACTATCTCAGCCAGCCAAGGGGACAGTCTGTGGTTGTTTGACATCACTGTTATTATGATTCTGAATTTATATCCTATCAATAAGCAATCATTTTCTAACACTATCCACACATGAATACTTAATGTTAAAGACATAACATATCATTAACACAATAAAAAAATGGATTCAAGGCAAGTAAGCACCACAGGATAATTACCAAAATACCTGTGTCATCTGTTACCCACAACAACAGCAGGCTTTCCATCTCCATCTGTGATACTGTGTTTTGATTAAAATGTTATTGTATACTGTATTTTATTTTATTTTTTAATGAGGGAAACATCAGAAGCTGTTGAGGAACCAGAGTGTTGGTGCTTTGGGGATGCAGAGACAGTTCTGTTAGATGGCTTTTTAAAATGCTTCCTCCAGAGTCCTCTACCTCATGGGCAACATACTTGTCTGAGGCATCTCTCTCTGATTTTAAAAACTGACATCTTTTCTGCTTTGTTATGGATGCAGCACGCTCTGATTCTGCAATAAGCCCATCACGCATCTTCACCATGTCATCTATAGAAATTCATTTGTAGTGTTAATATTATCCTCATCATTACTATTATGACAATCATCTCGATTCTGAACCAGTTTAGCTATTTCACCATCAGTCAATAAATGAACAACCAGAGCCCCTGTGCTGTTAAAAACTTCTTTCATATCCACTTCTTCCAGCTAATAGACTCACAAGGAAGATATTTTGCAGGTATAAGGAGATCAGATATCATTTCCTTCTCATTTGACATATGAATCCTTCAAGTCACCACCTTGCACATCATCAATGCTAAACGTAGTTTCCGGCTGGAGTTTGTTCACAGCAGGGACATTATGTCTATGGCCACTCTGTTCTAGACATTGGCAGCAACGTATACAGTGTCCTTCATGCTAAAGTCCTTTTAAAAACCTTTCACACCGACACTTCTGTTCTCGGCTGTTCAAGAAAGGGTTTTCATATTTACTTTTACTTGATCTAATGATACCCCCATCACATAGTTGAATTAAAGAAGTCACATTTGGGGGACAGTACATGGCATAAAATATTTTTTATGAGAATTTCAGCTAGAAGATGAGCAGAAGAGTTGTCAGAGAATAATTGTTATCCAGTCCTGATTCCCTATAGCGAGCATGAGCCAGGAGTACAAAGTGCTGGTGAAACCAAGCAGAAAAGATGTCCCTGACGATCAGGCCTTTTTAGTAGCATGCTTATGGACTGGTAAGAAATTCAGTCCTTGCACACTTTTGCCTATCAGAGTAAGTTCACACCTATGTGTGCCTTCTGCATGAGCAAGGCGCAGCAGTTAGTTACTTTGTTTCCTTGGCATCCTCAGTGCCTATAGGGCTGTCTTATCCCCTGTACTCCAAGTCTTTCTGGAGCAATAATGCCAGAACTGTGATGTTACATCAGCCTTATGGACTTGTTCTGGTGCCAGATTTTCATTAGCAATGACCTTGGCAAATTCAACGACCTTGGCAAGTTCATTAGTGAATTTCTCTGCTGTTTTGTGATTAGAAGATTTATTACAAAAACGCTTTAAAAAATTTAGTGCTATATCTTTAAACTTCTGCAACCAGTATGTTGAATAATCACAGTTCTCCTCAATTTTTAATGTGTTGAGATAATCTTTGTTTAACAATCACCATGCCATGAAGTGGCTTGTGTTCACTGTGACACTGATGGAACTGCTTTTTCAATACACAATCGAGATCTTCATTTTTAGCTTTATGCAGTGTTTTTCTATATTTCATTAGCTTCTGTTCACCATTTTTAGCATAGAACTTCAACAGTGTTTTCTTCCATTTCTTCAGGTTATATATGATGGTCATTCCAACACACTTCTGTAAGATGTCTCACACACTGCTGTACAGTTTCTATGATAGCAATTTCTATACTATAAATGAGCACAAATGGTTCCTCTTTCTAATCACCATTACCTGTAGTGGTACTGCAGATATTTTTGACACTTTTAACAATATCTTTATATCACAGCCCAGAGAATAAGCAAAACAAACAAACAACCCCCAAAAAAGAAATTAAAAAGCTTAGTTAGCACAGAGCACAGGTCTTGGCTTCACGTGGGACATCACGGGGATCCTGCCATTGGGTGTTCAGACTGCAGATACGCCCTGTTGCCGTTTCATTGTCCTTTGTGGGAGTGCTTACACGGGGGAGAATGTATGCATGCATGAAAAAGACATATGGCAACTGAGGAGAAGCAGGAGAGTCTTTGTTTGCTTGAACATGCTGAATAATTCTGTTTTGTGCACCTGACTTTAGACTGTGACCATTACATGAGGTTGATGTGAAATTTCCACTGGTGGGATCATATCAGTGCTCAAAAAGTTCTAGAGTTTAGAGCATGTCAATTCTCAGATTTTGGGATTATGTATGCTAAACCTGGATATCAGTTCTGGATATGTATGCTTTATTTTTCCAATTCCTTTGTGGTCCTTAAAATGTACAGAATTTAATGCAGATGAATATACCAGTACTTTATGATTTATACTTTTTGTGTTTCAGTAAGATATCCTTTCCTGATCAAAATCGTGCAGATTTTCTGCTCTATTTTCTTCTAAAGTTTTGTAGTTTTGTCTTATACATTTAAATCTTTAAACTGCTGAGGTTTGATTTAATTTTTCCATGTGAATGTTACAAAGATCACTAGAAAAGTTTTACAGTTTTGACGTCATGAAATTCAAAGATTTAGCGGTCAAAGAACAAACCACAATATTTAGAAACTAAAAAATGGTCATTTTTTGCATCTATTCAGTGTGTCTTGTAGCTCAAACCAGAGCTTCAAACTATTTTGTGCACTTGAAAAGGGGTATTTTGCAGGAGTTAGCTAAAATATTCTATACATGTTTTTAAAAGTGCTCAAATATTTCATGTCCTTATACATTTTGGATCTTCTTGATCTATCAATTAATTTTCCTATTTTATTCTTCTTAGATCTGCCCAGTTTTTGGCATGTGTGAATATGACAAAAGAGAGTACTTTGAAGATGAGCATAGTGAGGTTCAGCAATGAGGTATATTTTTCTAGGACAAATTGGTGACTTAATTGTTCGAACTCATATGTATGTATCTGTGTTAGTGAGTTTTTCATTTCCGGATTCAACCAATTACAGCTCAGATTCCAAGGATATGGAGGGCCAACTGTCATATTTCCCATCCACAATTGGTTAAATCTGATAATGTACAACCTGGAAATATGGAGAGCCAACTGTATTATTCCATTTTATATAAAAGATTTGAGCATCTGAAGATTTTGGTATCTGTGGGAGCCCTGGAACCAATCTTTTGCTGATATGGAAAGTCAATTGTATAACTATGTATATGATGTATGTTATATACAGACACACTGACCCTTTTTTTACTAAGTGAAAGTTTATAATTTTATTCCCTTAAAGTGAACTGAACATTTTATAATTGTGAAATAACCTTCTCAACATCTAATAGTGTCCTCTGCCTAAGGTCTATTTTCCATGATATGAACATTGCTAAATTTGAGTGATGGTGAGCTCAACATATTTTTCTTCTATCTTTTTTTACTTCCATCTTTCTGTGGTTATATTATTAGCTTATTTCTAATAAATAACAAATAGATTAACCTTTCCTCAGTCTGACAATCTTTTCTTTAAATGAGACCTTTAAATTTATTTTTCTTTATTATAATTATTCACTTAACATTTATTTCTATGGGGGGTCAGAGCAAGATGGCCGACTGGAAGCAGCTTCCCAAAGAGGCTCCTGTCCCAAAGGAAAGATAACCTCCAGAAACTGCCCAATTAAGCTGAAGACTGGGAGGCAGCCTAGAGAGAGAAGTGACAACTGCAAGTCACCTCTGCTGAGGCAAGCTGCAACTCCAAGGAAGCACGTTTCAGGTACAAAGTTCATCTGAAAGGAAAAGTGTCCGTCCCCTTCCCCAAGAAAGTGGTGGTTTTTTGTTTTTCTCTTTCCTTTCATTTTTCTCTTTGTTTGCTCCTGCAGGTTTTCTACAGATAAGCGGTAAACTGTGGACCTCTTGTCTCACGCCACGGAAGAGTGCTGTGGGAATTTGAGTCTGCTACCTCAGAGTGACCCTGCTGTGACTCTGAACACTCTCTTGCTACGCAGAAAAATGGAACAAAAGTTTTCCCCACCATTCTGAACTTCTAGTACACTCTTCCCCCCTTACCTGATGAACCAGAAGCCTAACCACCGCTGAGACTGAGGGAGGAGGTTCCTGAGCAGCGCTCCCCGCTCCGTGCCTGCCAGACCAAGCGACCCACCAGCAAAAGACTCCAGAGGGATGCAGTGAACCTCCCTCCCTCTGGCCAGGGAATCTGCCAGCAACTGTGCGGCCCCATGCCCCATGCCCAAAGCAGGCCAGGTTTCCACAAGTCTGCCGTAGGCCGGGGACTCTCGCAGTGACTGCGCCTGGCACTGGCAGGGCCTCTGCAGGTCCGCCCCCAGCCAGAAACTCCCCTGGCTATCACACGGTCCCACACACTGCTCCTGCTGGGCCTCTGCAGGCCCACCTTCTTCCAAGAACTCCCCTGGGGATCATGCGGCCCTACACCTGACACCCACCAGGCCTCTGCAGGCCAACCCCCAGCCAGACACTACACGGGCACCCACATGGCCCCTGCATCCTGCGCCAGCTGGACATCTACAGGTCTGCCATTGGCCAGGGACTCCACCTGTGACCACACAGCCCCACACCCCACACCAGCAGGGACTCCGCACCACCACCCATGGCCAGGGACTCCACCAGCGACCTTGTGGTCCCACACCCCATGCCCGCAGGGCCTCAGCATGCCTGCACCTGGCCAGGGACTCTAGAAGCCGTGCAACTCGCATCCTCCCTCCCATACCCACCCTGCCTCTGCACTGGCTTTGCACATGTGGCCAGGGACTCTGGAAGCTGTGGGACTGTGGCCCTACCTCTGGAGCCCCCCCTACCTCTTTGTGGAGCCATCCTCCCAGCTAAAGAATGCTGGAGCTGTGGGCTCTCTTTGCCAAAGTCACAGGGGGCCCAGCACTCCCAGAAACATGTGCACTATCCCTTGCCCTGCTGCTGGATCTGGGGGTGCCACACTCTGGAGCTACTCCCATACAGAACTCCCTGGCTGGAGCAATCCCAGAGGAACCACACAGGGTCATTCCCTACAAAGACCCAGCAACAATAGAGTGATCCTGCTGAGGTCTAATCACCTAAACATCTCCCCAACTCTGAGGACAGCCAGAGGCAACAGTGAAAAACAATCATGGGGCAGAATCAATGGAAAAACTCTGGCAATATGAATAATCACAGTAGACCAACCCCTCCAAGGAACGACAAGGCAGACACATCACAAGATCCCTTGCATAGTCAAATGGCTGAGATGTCAGAAATCGAATTCAGAATCTGGATAGCAAATAAGATCAACAGAATGGAGGAAAAGATGGAATTAGAATTTCAAGCACTAATCCTAAAGTAGTCTCAAGAATTCAATGAACTCAAAGACAAAATGACCAAAGATTTTGACACATTGAGACAAGAAATTACAGCCCTCAAAGATCTGAGAAATACAGTAGAATCCCTCAGTAACAGAATGGAGCAAGCAGAAGATAGGATTTCTGACATTAAAGACAAAGCTTTCAAATGTTCCCAAACCTTCAAAGAGGAAGAGAAATGGAGGGCAAAAACATTTCACTCTCTCAGAGAGCTCTGGAATAATTCGAAGAAAACAAATATTGGCCTCATAGGGATCCCTGAAAGCCACAAAGCAGCTTCACAAGACACAGATTCTCTTCTTCATGAGATTATGAAAGAGAACTTTCCAGACATGCCAAGAGATTCTGAAATTCAGATAGCAAACAGTTTCAGAACTCCAGCACGATTCAACCCGAATAAGACATCCCCCAGACACATCATAATCAATTTCACTAAAGTTAATATGAAGGAGAAAATTCTGAAAGCATCAAGATGGAAGAAAACAATAAACTACAAAGGGAAGAACATTAGAATAACTGCAGATCTCTCTTCTGAAAACTTTTAAGCTAGAAGAAGGTGACTTTTAATCACCTAAAACAAAATAACTTTCAACCCAGGATCCTATATCCAGCTAAACTGAGTTTCATTTATGATGGAGAAATTAAATACTTTCATGACATCCACATATTGAAGAAATTTGCCATAACTAAACCAGATTTCCAGGATATTCTCATACCTAGCTTCCATAATGACCAGCGTAATCTTCCACCACAAAAGTAAACCCACTCAGAAATTTTTGATCAAATTCCAACTTCCACAGTTTAGAAAGGATTAAAAATGTCCACCGTACCTTCGAAAGGCTTATCAATATTCTCAATTAATGTGAATGGTTTAAATTGTCCTCTAAAGACGCATGGTTTGGCTTACTGGATACAAAAACTCAGGCCAGATATCTTCTGCATACAAGAATCTCATCTTACCTTAAAAGATAAATATAGACTTAAAGTGATGGGATAGTCATCTATACTCCAGGCAAATGGAAAACAGAAAAAAGCAGGTGTTGAAATCCTATTCGCAGATACAACAGGCTTTAAACCAACCAAAATGAGGAAGGATAAGTATGGACATTTCATATTTGTTAAAGGTACTACTCAATAGGATGAGATTTCAATTATTAATACTTATGCACCCAACCAGAATGCGTCTCCATTTATAAGAGAAATTCTAACAGACATGAACAACTTGATTAACTCCAGCTCCATAGTAGTCAGAGATTTCAAACACCCCTTTAGCAGTGTTGGCTAGATCCTCCAAAAAAAAAAACTAAGCAAAGAACTTTTAGATTTAAACTTAACCATTCAACATTTGGATTTAACAGACATCTACAGAACATTTCATCCCAACAAAACTGAATACACATTCTTCTCATCAGCCCATGGAATATACTCCAAAATCGAACACATCCAAGGTCACATGACTAACCTCAGCAAATTTAAAAAAATAGATATTATTCCTTGCATCTTCTCCGACCATCATGGAATAAAAGTTGAACTCAATAACAATAGGAATCTGCATACTCATACAAAACCATGGAAGCTAAATAACCTTATGCTGAAGGACAGATTGGTCATAGACGAGGTTAAGAAGGAAATTACCAAATTTTTGGAACAAAATGACAATGAAGATAGGAATGATCAGAACTTCCAGAATACTGCAAAGGCAGTCCTAAAAGGGAAATTTATAGCACTGCAAGCCTTGCTCAAGAAAATGGAAAGACAAGAAGTTAACAACTTAATGGGACATCTTAGGCAACTGGAAAAGGAAGAATATTCCAACCCCAAAACCAGCAGAAGAAAAGAAATAACCAAAATCAGGGCAGAATTAAATGAGATTGAAAACAAAAGAATTATACAACAGATCAATAAAACAAAAAGTTGGTTTTTGTGAAAAGGTCAATAAAATAGATAAAACCTTGGCTAACCTAACCAGAGAAAAAGAGTAAAATATCCAATTTCATCAATAAGAAAAGGTAAAGATGAAATAACAACAGACCCCTCAGAAATTCAAAAAATCCTAAACGAATATTACAAGAAAATTTACTCTCAGAAATATGAAAATCTGAAGGAAATTGACCAATACTTGGAAGCACGCCACCTACCAAGACTTAGCCAGAATGAAGTGGAAATGTTGAACAGGCCTATATCAAGTTCTGAAATAGCATCAACTATACAAAATCTCCCTAGAAAGAAAAGCCCAGGACCAGATGGCTTCGCACCACAATTCTACCAAACCTTTAAAGAAGAACTACTACCTATATTACTAAACCTCTTCCAAAATATAGAAAAAGAAGGAATATTTCCCAACACATTCTATGAAGCAAACATCACCTTGATCCCTAAACCAGGGAAAGACCCAACAAGAAAAGAATATTATAGACCAATATCACTAATGAATATTGATGCAAAAATATTCAATAAG
Organism: Perodicticus potto; assembly: GCA_963574655.1. Classification (NCBI taxonomy): domain Eukaryota; kingdom Metazoa; phylum Chordata; class Mammalia; order Primates; family Lorisidae; genus Perodicticus; species Perodicticus potto. The sequence goes on from CAUYRH010014632.1 coordinate 11,593, forward strand.
ATCCTAAGAAACAGAATCAAACAACACATCAAACAAATTATACACCATGACCAAGTGGGCTTTATCCCAGGGTCGAAAGGCTGGTTCAATATACATAAATCTATAAATGTAATTCAGCACATAAACAAATTAAAAAAGAAAAACTATATGATTCTTTCAATTGATGCAGAAAAAGCTTTTGACAATATCCAGCATCCCTTCATGATCAGAACACTTAAAAAAATTGGTATAGAAGGGACATTTTTTAAACTAATAAAGGCTATCTACAGCAAACCCACAGTCAATATTGTATTGAATGGAGTTAAATTGAAATAATTTCCACTTAGATCAGGAACAAGGCAAGATTTCCCATTATCTCCTCTGCTTTTCAACATTGTAATGGAAGTTTTAGTCATTGCAATCAGGGAAGAAAAGGCGATCAAGGGTATCCACAAAGGGTCAGAAGAGATCAAACTTTCACTCTTCGCAGATGATATGATTGTATATCTGGAAAACACCAGGGATTCTACTACAAAACTTTTAGAAGTGATCAAGGAATACAGCAATGTCTCAGGCCACAAAATCAACACCCTTAAATCTGTAGCCTTTATACATACCAACAATAGCCAAGCAAAAAAAAAATCAAGGACTCTATTCCTTTCACATTAGTGCCAAAGAAGATGAAATATTTGGGAGTCTACCAACAAAGGATGTGAAAGATCTCTATAAAGAGAACTATGAAACTTTAAGAAAAGAAATAGCTGAAAATGTTAACAAATGGAAAAACATACCATTCTCATGGCCGGGAAGAATCAACATTGTTAAAATGTCTATACTATCCAGACCAATATATACTTTTAATGCAATTCCTATTAAAGCTCCATTGTCATATTTTAAAGATCTTAAAAAATAATACTTTGTTTTATATGGAATCAGAAAAAACCTCGAATAGCCAAAACATTACTCAGAAATAAAAACAAAGCAGGAGGAATCATGCTACCAGACCTGAGACTATACTATAAATCAATACTGATCAAACAGCATGGTACTGGCACAAAAACAGAGAGGTAGATGTATGGAACAGAATAGAGAACCAACAGATGAATCCAGGTACTTAGCATTACTTGATCTTTGACAAGCCAATTAAAAAAATTCAGTGGGGAAAAGACTCCCTATTTAACAAATGGTGCTGGGTAAACTGGCTGGCGACTTGTAGAAGACTGAAACTGGACCCACACCTCTCACCATTAACTAAGACAGACTTTCACTGGATTAAAGATTTAAACTTAAGACATGAAATTATAAAAATTCTAGAAGAAAGTGCAGGGAAAACCCTTGAAGGAATCAGCCTAGGTGAATATTTTATGAGGAGGACTCCCCAGGCAATTGAAGCAGAATCAAAAATACACTACTGGGCCCCCTGATCAAACTAAAACCTTCTGTACAGCCAAGAACATAGTAAGTATAGCAAGCAGATGACCCTCAGAATGGGAGAAAATAGTTTCAGGTTATACCTCTGACAAAGGTTTAATAACCAGAATCCACAAAGAACTCAAACGTATTAGCAAAAAAAGAACAAGTGATCCCATCTCAGGATGGGCAAAGGACTTGAAGAGAAACTTCTCTGAAGAAGACAGGCACACGGCCTACAGACACATGAGAAAATCCTCACCATCCTTAATCATCAGAGAAATACAAATCAAAACTACTTTGAGATATCACCTAACTCCAGTAAGATTAGTCCACATCACCAAATCCCAAAACCAGAGATGTTGGCATGGATGTGGAGAAAAGGGACCACTTCTACACTGCTGGTGGGAATGCACACTAATACATTCCTTTTGGAAGGATGTTTGGAGAATACTTAGAGATCTAAAAATAGACCTGCCATTCGAGCCTATAATTCCTTTACTAGGTATATACCCAGAAGACCAAAAATCACCTTATAATAAAGACATCTGTACCATTATGTTTATTGCAGCCCAATTCATAATTGCTAAGTCATGGAAGAAGCCCATGTCCCAATGGATGCATGAATGGATTAATAAATTGTTGTACTTGTATACCATGGAATATACACGCCCTTAAAGAAAGATGTAGACTTACCTCTTTCATGTTTACATGGATGGAGCTGGAACATATTCATCTTAGCAAACTATCTCAAGAATGGAAGAAAAAGCATACAGTGTACTCAGCCCTAATATAAAGCTAATTTATAGCTTTCATA
>CAUYRH010014636.1:0-13018 GCA_963574655.1 Perodicticus potto
TTCCCTGATCAGACTGGGGCTGCAAATGGGTCTGGCTCAGTCTGTGAGTTCCAGCCTTTTGTCTCAGCTTTCATCACCTGAGGGCCAGGTTGGTCCAAAGATAAGCCAAGCAGCCCCTCTGAGAGTATTCTAATCCCTGCATTCTGTCCAGGCCAGTACAGCCTTAGGCAAATCCTTCATGTGCCTTGGTTGCTGGTCTGCTCTGCCGGCACCGGAGAAGCCTCTACCAGCACCGGAGAAGCCGCCTGCTTCCCTTGGCCACCCAGAACTGGGCGTGTCTCCTCAAAACATCCCCAGGGGTGCAGCTCTCCTGCTATTGTTCCTGGAGCTGGCTGCTGTTTTGTGCCTCAGGAGACCTTACCCCCAGCCAGGTCTCCTCTCGGCTCACTCCCCTCTCACCACTCCCTAGCCGGAAAACCAGCACAGTTCAGCAACAGTCTGTGCCCATCCACACCCCTCAAGAAAATCTCCAAGAATCTGGACTCTGTGGGGGACAGGCCTCCAGACCACGGGGTGAGAGTGGAGGGGAACACCAGGAACTCCGTCTTGCAGGTAGAGAGTATATACAGTTTTATGCCTGGCTGGAGAGCGCCGCGGCACCCTGGAATGGGAAGGAGGTTTGGTTTTTAGAAGGTCTCTCCCATGTGGTAGGATGGGAGGACGTCCGGACTGTATACTGCGAACCTCCTTCATGGGGGAGGGGACTCCCGTCCGCTTGGTGATGTGCTCTTTACCTTTTTGTTTGTGTCCTCGGGGTCTAAGGTCTCCCCAGCAGGGTTGATGTGCGCTCTTCCACCTTTTCTTTTGGCTCAGATCCAAACCATCGGCTTTCTTGCTGAGTTTCTGTCCTTTAGTGCTCTTTTTGGATGGGGACCTCTGCGGAAAGCTGGCTACAGATCACCATCTTGGCTCCTCCCCCAATCGTTTTTATTTTTGAATGGGTATTTTTTTTTTTTTTTTTTTTGCACTTTTTGGCTGGGGCTGGGCTTGAACCCACCACCTCCGGCATATGGGGCCGGCACCCTACTCCTTTGAGCCACAGGCACCTCCCATGGGGTTTTTTTTTTTTTTTTAACATACTTCTTCTGTATCTATTTGAGGTGAATTTTTACCTTCAGTGTGTTAATTGGAGAAATACAAAGATTGATTTTCAAATTTTTGTTGTTGTTGCTGCAGTTTGGCCAGGGTCGGGTTTGATCCCACCACTCTCAGTATATGGGGCAGGCATCCTACTCACTGAGTCACATGTGCCTCCTCAAATGTTAAGCTAACATTGCATTCCTGGCCCAAAATACTTTGTTCATGATTTTATGATTACATAATGTGGCATTTGATTTGTTAACTTTTTTTTATAGATTGTTTATATCTTTTTTCAAGCAAGACATGGGTTCGTAGGTTTTTTGTTGTTTTTGAGATAGTCTCAAACTGTCGCCGTGAGTAGAGTGCTGTGGCATTATAGCTCACAGCAACCTACAATTCTTGGACTTAAGTGATTCTCTTGCCTCAGCCTCCCAAGTAGTTGGGATTATAGGCACTCGCCACAATGCCTGGCTATTTTTTTTTGGTTGTAGATGCCATTGTTGTTTGGTGGTCCCTGGTTGCCCATCCACTATTGTGGATATGTGAGTTTGATTATCTAGCTAAAGCCAGTATTACTACTGGTGATCAAGCAGCTCATGCAGCATACCCTCCAGCTCTGGTGTATGTGTCTGGCGCCTTAGCTGTTTGAGCAATTTTTTTTTTTTTTTTTAGAGATAGAGTTTCACTTTATTGCCCTCAGTAGAGTGCAGTGGCTCAGTTATTTTCCGTTGTAGTTGGCCAGGGCCAGGTTCGAACCCGCCACCCTTGGTATATTTGGGGCCAGTGCCCCACTCACTGAGCCACAGGTGCTGCTCATTTTTTTTTTTTTTCCTGTTATATCTTTTGTGGTTTTATAACAGGGTAATTATCTTAATCTGCTTGGGTTTCCATAAAAAAATACTGTAGATTGGGGGGGGCTTAAATACAGAAATTTATTTTCTCACAGTTCTGAAGGCTGTAAAGTCTCATACCAAGTTTCCACCAGGGTTTAGTTTCTGGTGAGAGCTCTCTTTGTGTCTTGCAGATAGTCAGCCACCTTGCTATGTCTTCACATTTTATTTTATTTATTTTTTATTTTTTCTTGGAATTTTTGGCTGGGGCTGGGTTTGAACCTGCCACCTTTGGTAAATGGGGCCAGTGCCCTACCTACTCCTTTGAGTCACAGGTACCACCCTGTCTTCATATTTTAGAAAGAGATTAGTGTCTCAGTCTCTTCTTAGAAGGACATCAGTCATTTAACTTTTTTTCTTTTTTTTGAAACTCAGTCTTACTTTGTCACCCACTCTAGAGTGCAGTCCCATCATAGCTCACAGCAACCTCAAACTTCTGGGCACATGAGATCCTCCTGCCTCAGCCTCCCAAATAGCTAGGACTATAGGCCTGCCATAATACCCAGCTTTTTTTTTTTTTTTTTTAAAGTAGAGATGGGGTCTTAAACTCCTGAGCTCAAACAATCCACCTACCTTAGCCTCCCAGAGTGGTAGGATTACAGATGTGAGCCACTGTGCTGGGCCTGATTTTTCTATTTGTAGTAGAGATGGGAGTCTCCCTCTTGGTTGGGATAGTCTTGAACTCCTGAGCTGTAGCAATCCTATCGCCTCAACCTCCCAGAGCTAGGATTACAGCTGTGTGCCACTGTACCCGGCTGACCTTATTTAACTTTAATCACCTCATTAAAGGCGCTATCTCTAATATAGTCACGTGGTGGGGGATATTAGGGCTTCCATATATGGATTAGAGGGAAGATACAGTTTAGTTCATTCCATTCCACTGTGGCCCCTCAAAACTTACGTACTTAGGGCCGGGCGCCGTGGCTCACCCATGTAGTCCTAGCATTCTTGGAGGCCAAGGTGGGTGGATTGCTGAGCTCATAGGTTTGATACCAGCCTGAGTTATACTAAGACCTTGTCTCTAAAAATAGCTGGATGTTCTGGTGGGTGCTTGTAGTCCCAGCTACTCAGGAGGCTGAGGCAAGAGAATTGCTTGAGCCCAAGAGTTAGAGGTTGCTGTGAGCTATGACACTATGGCACTCTGCCGAGGGTGACAAAATGAGACTCTGTCTCAAACAAACAAAAACAACTTATGTACTTACCACATTTATTGTACTTACCAATAAATGCAAAATACATTTATTCCATCCCAACAGTCTCAAATGTCTTAACTCATTCTGACATCAGCTCTATAAAGTCTAAAGTCCAAAGTCTTATCTAAATGTGATCTAAATCAGATATGGATAAAACTCAGTTATAATTCATCCTGAGTCAGAATCCTCTTCAGCTGTGAATCTCTAAAATCAGATTAGTTATTTGTATCCACAATACAATGGTGGGACAGGCATAGGATAAATATTCCCATTTTGAAAGGGAGAATTTGGAAGGGTGAAGGGGGTGATAGGTGCCAGGTAAGTCCAAAACCTAGTAAGACAAATTCCATTAGACTTTAAAGCTTACGAATACTCCTCTTTGATTTGACTCTGCCCACCAGGCCCACTGGGATGCTAGTGTCTCCCTCTTTTTCTTTTTTTAAGAGAGTTTCATTTTGTAACCCTCAGTAGAGTGTGATGGCGTCACAGCTCACGGCAACCTCCAGCTCTTGGGCTTAGGTGATTCTCTTGCCTCAGCCTCCCAAGTAGCAGAAACTACAGGTGTCCACCACAACGCCTGGCTATTTTTTTGTGGCAGTTTAGCTGGGGCTGGGTTCAAACCCACTACCCTCATTATATGGGGTCAAAGCCCTACTCGCTGAGCCACAGGTGCCGCCTGCTAGTGTTACCTTCACCCCTGTGGCTCTGTAGGGCATCCCTGCCTTTCCGTTCTACTTTCTGTACAGATTTGCCCACATAGCTCTCTGTTAGTGCAGCCCTACCCTTGAAGCACTGGGTGGGGTCATGCTGGCATTCTACAACCTGAGAGGGGATCACATACCCTTCAAAACCCAAGGAGGAAGAGGCAACAGCCTTGTCCCCGAATATGTGGTATTATTCTTTCCTTTCCTTGAAGAATAGCACATTTTCATAACTAAACCACTTTTTGGTCTGGTTCTATAAAATACAAGACGTCCACTGTAATCTGAATGCTTTGGGAGGCTGAATCAGGAGAATTGCCTTAGGTCAGGAGATCAAGATCAGCCTGGGCAATACAGTGAGACCATGTCTGTGCAAAAAACCTTAAAAATGGGGCGGTGCCCGTGGCTCAAAGGAGTAGGGCGCCAGCCCCATATGTTGGAGGTGGCAGGTTCAAACCTAGCCCCGGCCAAAAACTGCAAAAAAAAAAAAAAACCTTAAAAATGTAGCAAAACATTTATAGTTCTAGTTGGTTTGGTGCTGAGACAGGAGGATCACTCAAGCTAGGAGCTAGGAGTTTGAGGCTTCAGTGAGCTATGATCCCACCATTGCATTCCGACCTGGGCAATAGAATGATACCTGGTCATTAGAGATCTCAAAAAAGAGATCCTTCATTTTTTCCCACTTTTTCTATCCCCTTTAGTTTTCTCTTATTCCTGGCTACTGCTGAGACGTCTGATTAAGACTACTAGTTGGGTATAACTATGTTCTGTTTATTAGCCTTAAAATCCTTAAGATTTTTATTTTTAGAACAAACTTTTCATTTTTTGCAGTATGGATAGTTTGAGAATTTTCAAAATCCTCTAAGTTCTGATTCTTTTTGGCTTAACAAGTCCTTCATTAATTCATTTCTCTGCTTTTGCATTTTACTATAAGCAATCAGGAGAAATCAAACTGTTCCTTCACAGTTTGCTTAGAAATTGCCTCAGCTAAATATCCAGTTTTGTTACTTGAAAGTTCTACATTCCACAAAACACTAGAATAGTGTTTTCCTTTTTTATCTTGTGGCACACTTGAACCTGTAGTTAAACTTTTGTGGCACACTTACATTATGTTGGTCAAAAAAAGAGTTAAAAAAAGGAATATACTTGGCTTGGCGCCCGTAGCACAGTGGTTATGGCGCCAGCCACATGCACCAAACATGGTGGGTTTGAGCCCGGCCCAGCCTAGCTAAACAACAATGACAACTGCAACAAAAAAAAAATAGCTGGGCGTTGTGTAGGGTGCCTGTAGTCCCAGCAACTTGGGAGGCTGAAGCAAGAGAATCACTTAAGCCCAAGAATTGGAGGTTGCTGTGCGTTGTGATGCCATGGCACCCTACGAGGGGTGACATAGTGAGACTCTGTCTCAAAAGAAAAAAAAGAAATATGCTTACTGTACTTTGAATTTCTTTTGAAAAAAATATAATCAATGATCTTTAAAAATTTTTGTGGCACACTGAAGATCCTGTCATGGTGCACCAGTGTGTGTAGCACACCAATTGAAAATCACTGCACTAGAACACGGTTCTTCCAAGTTCTTTGCCACATGGATCACTTTTCCCTCAGTTTTCAATAATGTGTTCTTGTTTTTCGAGACCTTACCAGAGTTGCCCTAAAGAACCATACTTCCAGCATGCACCTCAGAACTCTTCCATCTTCTACCCATTGCCCAGTTCCATAGCTGCTTCTGCATTTTTAGGTAGTTAGTACAGAAGCACTCCAGTACTTGGTACCAAAATCTGTAAGTCTGCTCTGGCTGGCATAAGAAAATATCATTGAGAGGTGGCTTAAACAATAATACTGGTCTTTTGAGTTGGGCAGTGTTCTCTTTTCCTCTGTTTTCTGTGAGAGTTGATTTGAGATTGCTGTTACGATTTTCTTAATGTTCACTAACAAAGCTATCTGGACCTGGAGTTTACTTCATAGAAAGATTTAAAATTAGGAAGTCAATTTCTTAACTAGATATAGGACTATTCATATTTCTTATTTCTTCTTGTTGGTTTTTGTAATTCATGTCTTTCAAGAAATTTGTATTATCTGTGTTGAATTTACTGGAACAAAGTTGTTTATAATATTTCTTTTTAAAATCTTTGGGATTTAGATATTCCTTCTTTCATTCCTGATATTGGTAATTTACATTTCTCTCTCCATTTTTCTTCTTCTTTTTTTCTTTAAAGATGGAGTCTTACTCTGTTACCCAGGCTGAAGTACCATGGCCTCAGCCTAGCTCACAACAACCTCAAATTACTGGGCTCAATCAATCCTTTGCCTTGTCCTCCCAAGTACCTGGAACTACAGGCTTCTGCCACAATACCCAGCTAATTTTTAGATTTATAGTACAGATGGGTGTTTTGCTCTTGCTCAGGCTGGTCTTAAACTCCTGAGGAGCTCAAGCAGTCCTCCTGCCTCAGTCTCTCAGAGTGCTAGGATTATAGGAGTGAACTACCTTAGTGACCTCTCTCCATTTTCTTGATCAGTCTAGCTAAAAGTTTTTTTTTTTTAATTTCCTTATTTTTTATTTTTATTTATTTATTTTTTTGTTGAGACAGAGTTCCACCCTATGCCTTGAACAGAGTGCAATGGCGTCATAGCTCACTGCATCACATCCATGACTCCGGCATCACATGCATGACTCCGGCTCTGGGCATCTTGCTGCCTCAGCCTCTGGAATCCTCTGGGATTACAGACACTCACCATGGCATCCAGCTGGATTTTTCATTTTTTTTAGGAGTTAGGGTCTCACTCTTGCTCAGGCAAGTCTCGAAATCCTGAGCTCAAGCAATTCTCTCTCCTCAGCCTCCTACAGTGCTGGGATTTCAGGCGTGAGCCACCAAGCCCGGCTGTAGCTAGAGGTTTTAAAATTATATTGATATTGGCATAAACCTGTTGTCTCAGGTACTCAAGAGGCTAAGGTCGGACGATTGTTTGGGCCCAGGAGTTTAGAACTCTGGTGCGCTATGATTACATCTGGAAATAGTCACTGCACTCCAGCCTTGGCAACATAGTGAGATTCAGCTCTTTTAAAAAAATTATATTCATATTTTCAGGAAACCAGCTTTTGATTTTATTGATTTTTCTCTATTAAGTGTTCATTTCTTGTTTCATTAATTTTTCCGATTTATTATTATCTCTCTTTTCTTAGATTAATTGGCTCTTCTTTTTTTAGCTTCTTAGAGTAGAAGTTTAGGTCTTTAATTAGTTTTTTTTTTAGAGACAGTCTTATATTGTCACCCTCGGTAGAGTGTCATGGCATCAGAGCTCACAGCAACCTCCAATACTTGGGCCCAAGCGATTCTCTTGCCTCAACCTCCCTAGTAGCTGGGACTACAAGCGTCCATCACAACACCCAGCTATTTTTTAGAGGTGGGGTCTTGCCCTTGCTCAGGCTGGTCTCAAACCTGTGAGCTTAGGCAATCCACTCGCCTCTTTTAAAGGCGTGAACCACCGTGCCTGGCCCTTTAATTAAATTTTTAAAAGATATTTTTTTCTAGTATGGGCACAAAATATTGTTGTAGGCATGCCCCACAGATTTTGATGTTTGTAATGCTGCAACCCTTTAATACGTTTCTATGGTTTGCGACCCACAGGTTGAGAACCGCTGGTTTAAAGTATTTTCTTACATGCAGTGACTCACACGTGTAATCCTCACACTCTGGGAGGCTGAGGCAGGTGCATCTCTTGAGCTCAGGAGTTCTAGACCATCCTAAGCAAGAGCCAGACTCCTGACTTTACTAAAAATAGAAAAACTAACTAGGTGTTGTGGCAGGCACTGTAGTTCTGGCAACTGGAGAGGCTGAGGTGCGAGGATGGCTTAAGTCCAGAGTTTGAGGTTGGTGTGAGCTGTGACACTATGGCACTCTATCCAGGGTGACAGAGTAAGACTCTGTTGCAAAATAAAAAATACATATTTTCTGATTTTGAGATTCTTTTGGACACAGTGGTTATTAAGAAATCTGTTGTTGGGGGTATTGGAGAAATCTGGTCAAAAGATACAAAATTTCAGTTAGGAAGAATTTCAGGAGACTGGTCTGTAACATGGTGACTATAGTTAATAACAATGTATACTTGAAAATTGCTAAGTTTTTTTGTCACCTGGGTTAGAGTGCTGTGGCCTCAGCCTAGCTCACGGCAACCTCATACTCTTCAGCTCAATTTCCTCCTGCCTCACCCTCAGGTGCATGCCATTAGGAGTGGCTAATTTTTCTGTTTTTAGCAGAGGTGTGGGTCTTGCTTTACTCAGGCTGGTCTTGAGCTCCTGACCTTAGGTGTCCTCTTGCCTCAGCCTCTCAGAGTGCTAGAATTACAGGCATGAGCCATGATGCAGGCCTGACGATAGCAGTTTTTCAGTGTTCTTACCACATAGAAAAATGTTAAGTAATGCATATTTTGTTTGATTTGGTCATTCCACCACGTTTACATATTTCAAGACATCATGTTGCACACCATAAATTTATGCAGTTTGTATTTGTCGACTAAAATATTAATTCAAGAAAAGGAAACTTGTTCTTTAATCTGCAATTGTTAGGGAGTTTACAGATCCTTTTTTTTAAGTTGAAAATCTTTTTAGGATTAGCTGTCTTGGCTGGGTGCTGTGACTCACACGTATAATCCTAACACTCTGGGAGGCCGAGGTGGGTGGATAGCTTGAGTTTATGAGTTCGAGACTAGCCTGAGCAAAAGCAAGACTCTGTTTCTACTAAAATAGAAAAAAAACTGAGGCAAGAAGATTGCTCTAGCCCAAGAGTTAGAGGTTGCTGTGAGATATAACGCCAGAGCACTCTATCCAGGGCAACAACTTGAGACTCTGTCTTTTAAAAAAAAATTAGCTGTCTTGGCTCAGCTTAGATGACCCTACTTTTGTTGGCAGCATCCAAAGCATCATAGTCAGGAGCTTGTTGAGCATATATATGTCTTCTTGTCTTTACTGGGCCTGATAAGATAGTCGACCCTTAAGCACATCACCATAATAGAGGTTTGAATCCTGTTTCATACAATTTTTCTTGGCCTTGACATTAACAATGAACACAAGTGTGTTGTCTTCTGTCTTTTATATGGCTGACTCAGTGGCTAAGGGGATCTTGGTGATTGCATAGTAGTCAAAAGCTTCTTCCTTCTATGGGTGTTCTTCTCAGGATATTTCGGCTACCTTTATAGCCACAATGTCTTGGGCCGCCAGAGGTGGGTGATGTTAAGATCTTTTTGTTTTCTTGCCATAGTTGCCTTTCAGCACTCCTTGCCTGGCCTTAAAAGCCTTTGATTTGGCTTTAGGAAGGATAGGGGCCGTTTTTGCTTTCAGTGCCATCCTCTTGAGATGAGTCTCCAGATACCTTTTTTTTGTTTGTTTCTTTTTTTTTTAAACACTTTTTTTTTGAGACAGTGTCTCAAATCTGTTGCCTGGGGTAGAATGAGTGTAGCGGTGTCTTCATAGCTCACTGCAACCTCAAACTCCTGGGATTAAATGATTCTTATGCCTCAGCCCACACCCTCCCATCCTGCCACGCCCCACTAATTTTTATTTATTTATTTTTTAAGCAGTGGAGTCTCACTATGTTACTTAGGCTGGTCTCTAACTCCTAGCTGCTCAAAATGCTAGGATTTTAGGCATGACCCACCATGCCTGGAGTCTTTTTTCCATTACTTTATAATTCCATTATGGTGAGAAAACATATTCTTTATGACTTTAATCAACTTAAAAGTTACTGAGTCTCATTTGCATGGCTGTGTTTCATAATCAAATGTTCCTCTCTACCCATGGTAATATTTCTTGTTTTGCCTTGGTAATATTTCTTTTGTATGCTTCGTCAGATGTGAATTTATATAGCCTCTCCAGTAATTTTACAGTTAGCGTTTATAACATGGTGTATGTTTTACATCTTTTATATGTATTATCTTTCTGTGTGTCTCTGTGTGAAGTTAGAGACTTATTCAAATTATAGGTTCTTTGTAGTTTTTTTGCCTGTCTTATAAGATGTTATACTCAGCATATGAAGGTTATTACTGAGCCACAAACTGAACTCCTGTAATCCTCGCACTCTGGGAGGCCAAGGCAGGTGGATTGCCTGAGCTCAGGAGTTTGCTACCAGCCTGAGCAAGAGTGAGATCCCGTCTCTAAAAATAGCCGAGTTTTGTGGCGGGCACCTATACTCCCATTTACTCAGGAGGCTGAGACAAGATCACTTGAGCACAAGAGTTAGAGGTAACTATGAGCTATGTCACCTACCAAGGGCGACAAAGTGAGCATCTGTCACAAAAAACAAAAACCCCCAAAGTGAATTTATTTGTAAATTTCTTAAGAGAATCACTTAAGCTCAGAAGCTGGAGGTTGCTGTGAGCTGTGATGCCACTTCTCTCTGTTTAGATTTTTTCACTCCAGTATTCTGTTTCACAAATTCCAGTTGCCTAGGCCTGTCCAAACTTTGATTTCCCATTCCCAAACTCACCAAATAGCTACATTCTTTTAGGTTTCCTCCTTTATGTTCAGGAATCTGAGGTGTGATCCATGCACTTACTTACTTTGTTTTTTTTCTCTTGTGTATCACAGTTCTGCGACTTAATTTCTGGAACCTACTTCGTCCAGTTTTCTAGTTTTTTATGGCTGGAAGGCATGAGTAGTGCCAGTTGTTTTGATGCAGCTGGAATGACTTAATTTTTTAATTGCAAATTTTAGTCAATGTTGTTTTAACCTCTAGCTGTTTCTTTTTCGTAACATGTATTATGTATAAAATTGGAAATAATTTTATTCTTACAGTTTTGTCTGTGTATGATATATGCAAAAGGATATTCATTATAGAATTATTGGCATCAGAAGGAAGAGGAAAAGCATAATAGTTTATCAGAAGGCTAAGTGAAGGTACCTTATTGCAGTGATGTATGTTCACTAGTCATAAAAATGAATAAGGCAGACTCGGTGCCTGTAGCTCAAGTGGCTAAGGCGCCAGCCACATATACTAGAGGTGGCAGGTTTGAATCCATCCCAGGCCTGCCAAGTAACAGTGACAACTACAACCAAAAAATAGCCAGGCATTGTGGCAGGTGCCTGTAGTCCCAGCTACTTGGGAGGCCAAGGCAAGAGAATCACTTAAGCCCAGAAGCTGGAGGTTGCTGTGAGCTGTGATGCCATAGTATTCTACCCAGGGCAACAACTTGAGGCTCTGTCTCAAAAAAAAAAAAAAGAAATGGCAGATATATCTGTTAAAATGTAACAATAGCCAGAATGTATAAAAAACAAAAAAGCATGATATGGGAGTATATATATTTAGCTTTTTCTTTTTCTTTTTTAGGCAGGGACATTGTGGTGGATTGAGGAATAGGTTGGAGGGAGATTTATTTTTCCTTGTTAGCCGTTTTATGCTCTTTCAGTTTTTTTTTTTTTTGGTCATATGCATGTATAACCTTTTAAAAACAATAAAATAATTTATGATATTTAAAGAAAGATTACTCTTGGTACCAGAGTTTTAAATATTGGCCCTGGAGTGGACTCAGGAAATCTTTTTGTCCAGTTCTTTCATTTTATAATTGACTCGTAGTAGGCAATTATGCTAATAAGAGGCAGTAGTATTACTAAAGAGACATATAATTTATATCAGGTTTGGGTTAATTTCTACTTCTGTCACTTCATAGCCATGTGACTTCAGGCAGGAAATTAATTTTTAACCTTCCATTTGATTTTTTATATATGGGGGCGAAATAGTATATATATATATTTTTTGGAGACACAGTCTTATTTTGTCGCCCAGGCTAGAGTGCTGGGGCATCAGCGTACTTCTCAGCAACCTCAAACTCCTGGGTTCTAGCAGTCTTCCTGCAGCAGCCTCCCAAGTAGCTGGAACTATAGGCGCCCATCACAATGCCTGGCTAATTTTTTCTATTTTTAGTAGAAATGGGGTCTTTCTTGCTCTGACTGGTCTTAAACTCAAGGGATACTCCCGCCTCCCAGAATGCTAGGATTGTAGGCATGAGCCAATGCACCGGGCCAAAATACTATCCTTATATGGAATATTAAGAGAAATAAATGAGATAACTTGAGGTACCCTAAAGTGTCACCTGATAGATGGTTTCTCTTTTTCTAAGACAAAATGCATGTCAGCCTTGCTTTTAAACACATTTTTGCCTTTTCACAAATAGTCCTTCATGCTTATATCAGACATTCCTTAGAGATAAATCATATTGTAAAAGAGAAATCTTATTTGTTTGTTTATCTGTGTATTATATTTACAGAATGTTTTCAGGAAAGTGAACATCTCAAGGAAAGTCTTAAGTGTTGCTTATTGCATCTTTTTGGAGCCATTGTAGCCGGTGGGCAGGTGAGGAAAGCGTTAAAAGTTAATATATAAAATAATAGTTAATAATGCCAAGAGACTTTGCTGGATTATTTAATGTATTCTTTGTTTCTTTTTATAATTTCATGAATCATACACTTACTTTTAAGTTTCTATTTTGTTTTAAACTAATCTACTTACTTCTTTATCTTCCCCAAAACTGAAGTAATAGTTTAACCCTGACAATAAAATGAGTGGATAAATAACCAGATTTAACATTTTTTATATTGTAAGTCTTATTTGTGTTGGCTTTCATCTACTAGTTTTTACTGTATTTCAGTCCACTGAAGAAATCAAACTTGAGCACTTTGTTTTCTAAAGTTACATGAATTTAGTTACTTTTCTGTGTATTTGTAATTACTTAATGCACATACATAATTTATATGCAAATTTTGCAAGAAACCAAAGTAGTCTTTTATGATTTACAAGAAAGAATTTCTAGTAATTTTTTTACATTAAGCCTCTGAAAAGCTGTCATAAAGGCTCGGCGCCTATGGCTCAACGGGCTAAGGCGCCAGCCACGTACACCTGAGCTGGCAGGTTTGAATCTAGCCCAGGCCAGCCAAACAACAATGACAGCTGACCAAAAAATGGCTGGGCATGTGGCGGGCGCCTATATTCCCAGCTACTTGGGAGGCGGAGGCAAGAGACTAGCTTGAGCCTAGGAATTGGAGGTTGCTGTGAGCTGTGATGCCATAGCATTCTATCCAGGGTGACAGCTTGCGGCTATGTATAAAAAAAAAAAAAAAAAAAAAAGCTGTCATAAACCTTGACTATAACTTTTAGTTGACAAGATT
>CAUYRH010014641.1:0-12500 GCA_963574655.1 Perodicticus potto
CCAGCCCGGGCCTGCCAAGCAACAATGATGGCTGCAACCAAAAAAATGGCTGGGCGTTGTGGCAGGCGCCTGTAGTCCCAGCCACTTGGGAGGCGGAGGCAAGAGACTCGCTTGAGCCCAGGAATTGGAGGTTGCTGTGAGTTGTGGTGCCACAGCACTCTATCCAGGGTGACAGCTTGAGGCTCTGTCTCAAAAAAAAAAAAAAAAGCTAATATCTGTGCAGAAAAATAGGAATGTTAGCAGTCACAACTTAAATGTATTTTTATGTTTTTCTGTATCATAACCATTTTGCCATACTATTTAGTATGCAAAAAACGCTTCCAAAGACTATTACATTCTACCTTACAAATATGCCGGTTTATTTAACCATTCTCCTAAGTGTTTTCTAATTTCTTCATATGCAGGCAACTTTTATTAGGCTGTTTTCCAGAGGTGGAATAAGTAGGTCAAAGGGTAGGACTGTTGGGGGCGGCGCCTGTAGTTCAGCAAGTAGGGCGCAGGCCCCATATGTCGAGGGTGGCGGGTTCTGGGCGTGGTGGCAGGCGCCTGTAGTCCCAGCTACTCCGGAGGCTGAGGCAAGAGAATCACCTAAGCTCAAGAGTTGGAGGTTGCTGTGAGCTGTGACTCAACAGCACTCTACCGAGGGTGATAAATTGAAGACTGTCTCTACAAAAAAATAAAAAAGGGTAGGACTATATCTCAGATTCTTAGTATCTACTACAAAAGTAGCCTCCAGGGTGGCACCTGTGGCTCAGTGCTGGCCCCATATATGGAGGGTGGCACGTTCGAACCCGACCCCGGCCAAACTGCAACAAAAAAATAGCCGGGCGTTGTGGCATGCACCTATAGTCCCAGCTACTCGGGAGGCTGAGGCAAGAGAATCACCTAAGACCAGGAGTTGCAGGTTGCAGGTTGCCGTGAGCTGTGATGCCATGGCACTCTCTGCAGGGTGACAGCTTGAGGCTCTGTCTCAAAAA
Organism: Perodicticus potto; assembly: GCA_963574655.1. NCBI lineage: Eukaryota > Metazoa > Chordata > Mammalia > Primates > Lorisidae > Perodicticus > Perodicticus potto. The sequence continues at coordinate 978 of CAUYRH010014641.1, forward strand.
AAAAAAACTGGATGCGCTGTGTGAAAATTAATATTAACCCACTTAAACGATAACTTGATAAGTACATGATTAAACTGAATTGTATGGGCCCCTTATTGTCTCTTTATAACCTCTAGAGACAAGCATGATATACAAAAGAAACATTGATTTACTTGTTTTGCAAATAGTTATTGAATGCCTAGGTGTCAAAAGCTATTCTAGCTTCTGCAGACCCAGCTCTTAGGGAGCTGACATTCTGGTGGAGACAAAAAGAAAATAAACAAGAGTAAAATTATAGGAGGTCACAGAGTAAGTGTTGTAGCCAAAATAAATCAGAGGAGGAGGATGGGGGATGGGGGGAGGCACAGAGAGGGTTTGCTGTCTTCTCAGGGCAGCGAGGCAAGGCCTCACTGATAGGTAACATTTGAGCATGTGATGTGCAGGTATTGATGGGATGAATATTCAGGAAGTGCAAAGGCCCTGAGTGGAGACCATGCTTGGGAAAAGCATGCTGAAAAGAGAATGGAGGCCAGCAAGCCTGGAGCAGTGAGGGAGAGAACAGTAGGAAAAGGAATCCACGCCGGTGGGGAGATTCACCGTGGAGGACCTTGTAACACGTGTCAGTTCTTTGTTCTTCTGTGACATAGAAAACCATAGGAGGTGTCTGAGAAGAGAAATAGATCGGACATATTTTCTAAAGATCCTAAGCTGCTGTGCTAAAAATACAATGTGCAGGCTAGGATTATGGAGGAAACCAGTTAAGAGGCTATTTCAATAATTCAGGCAGGAAATGATGATGACTGACATTAAGATAATAGATGATGGGAAATGGATTCTGAATATATTTGGGAGGCAGGGCCAGTGGATTTTGCTAAGGTGCTGAATGTGCACTGCATGATAAACAGAGGCGGCCAGCATGAATCCAAAGGTTCTGGGCAACTGAAAAGATGTAGAGGCCACTTACTGAGAAGGAAGAGTCCACGGGGGAAGGTTTTGGAAGACAAAGTAAGGAAATTGGAAGTTTTGCTTTTGGATATGTTGAGTGAGTTATTAGTCATCTCCCAAATCTCAGGGATGCTCACGTTGCATTGGTTATGTGTGGTTGTCTGTCTGTCTTTTTCCTTCAGGGATCTCTGTAGAAAGTACAGCCTCTATCTGGAAGATGCCATTTTTATCGAAGAGGGAAAACAGCTATGGCAGAATCCTACAATAGCTCTTAAAACATCCATGCAGCCATGGCATATGAACTTAACATTCCCGTTCTGCTGGCCAAAGCCAGTGGCATGGCAAGGCCAATGTCGGTGGACAAGGAAGTATATTTTATCCCTGGGGAGTTACAAGTCACATGGCAATGGGATGATTATATACTGGGGATGTACAATGTTCTTACGTAAGGGCAGTGAGTAACTGGAACAGTCATGTAATCTACCACACCACCCATGTGGTGATTTCAAGGAATCATCTGGACATACGAGTCCGGGATTCAAGGCAGAGAATCAGGGTTTCCATAAATTATGGGCTTTTAAAGTCATGGCACGGAATCACTGAGTGAATGCATATAGACAAAGAGTCGTAGCTCTGAGATTCTCCACTATGTGAAGGCGAGGGAAATGAAGAATCTGTGAAAGACCCTGGAGCGGCCAGAGAGGTCGGGGAAGGACCCAGAAAGCTGTGCTCCAGAAGCAGAAGACTCAGTGTCAGACGCTGTTGACAAGTCAAGGGAGAACTTGAGACTGACCGTTACAGTGAGCAGTATGGAAGTCAAGGACACAGTCAGTAGAGATACTTACAAAAGTCCGATTGGAGCAGGCTTCAGAGAAAATGGGAGAAAAGCAGAGAGAGGCAACAAGTATGGACACTGCCTTTGAATTCTGCTGGAGGGAAGCTGAGAAATGGGTAAATAAGCAAAGGCTTTTTGTTCATAGGATTATTTGGGGGTGTGGTGGGGGAAGGGTTACTGTTTCTTTTACTCTGTTTTTCTAAAATGAGAGAAACAACAGCATGTTTATAAAAAGTCCTAGAATTTCAGCCGGGCAGTAGTCCCAGCTACTTGGGAGGCTGTGGCAAGAAAATCTCTTAATCCCAAGAGTTCGAGGTTACTGTGAGCTGTGACATGATGGCACTCTACCCAGGGCACCATAGTGAGACTCTGTCTCCAAAAAAAAAAAAAAAAAGTTCTGGAATTCTGGTGGTGCCTGTAGCTCTGGCCACATACACTCAGGCTGACGGGTTCCAACCTTGCCATGACAACTGCAACAAAAAATAGCCAGGCATTGTGGCAGGTGCCCTTAGTCCCAGCTACTCTGGAGGCTGAGGCAAGAGAATCGCTTAAGCTCAAGAGTTTGAGTTTGCTGTGAGCTGTGATGTCACGGCACTCTACCCAGGGTGACATAATGAGACTCTGTCTTAAAAGAAAAAATCTTGGAATTCTGTTAAGATTTTATACATTATCAAACTTAAGAAGCAAAGGTGAAACTGGGAAAAGCAAACACTAATTAATTATGGGCATTGCCAGAATGGTTCCCATTAAGTGGACACAAATTAGAATCCTAACATCTTTTATGTTGAAATCTCCTGCTCATCACTGGCCCATGATGGGTTAACAATTGCTTGGTTCTGATCCAGGTAGGCCCTTATGATCCCAAGAAGGATAGAGGCCATACCCATGAGTAACTCTTCTGTCCTAGTTATTAGATGAGCAGGATGGGACATCCACCACCCTGGATCACGAATAATTCAGCTGATCTGGTTGACAATGCCACCATCACCTTCTGTTTCCCAGAAGGGTCCCACTGGCATTCTGTACATCATAGCTGGTATATAGTAAGTATGCGATAAATTCTGACATGGACTGTCAATCCATCTACAAAGTATTATAAGGACACCAGAACAATTTTAGTAATTCCTTCAAACTTCAAGTAGTGCTGAAATTAGACCATTATCATCCAGTCCTTTAAAGCTCTTACTCCTAACCTGGTCTGCCACAGGTCCGGGAGCAATCCAGAGCTGATCTCTTTTGAACAGGATTTAACACTTCCAGTAAGGCCCTTATGATCCCATAAGAGATATTAGCACTTGTCTAACAGAAGATCTCCTTAAACTATGAGCTCCTCTAGTGCATTTAGAAACATAAATTTAGGAATATTTAATTTACACAACATCTGCAACTTATTTCTTGTATTATGTTTGGCAAACCTGTAATGCTTTCCTTTCTCATCACTTGGGCTACCAATCCCAAGTTTTCATCTCTGAGGCATGGGAGGTGGTGAATAGTGTCACACTTATTTTAGCTCTTTTCTGGGCCACCAAATGAATGCGCAGAATCACATTTTACCAACCTGGGTAAGAATTTTTGATGGCTCAGGAACACATTTTTAGGGTTAAAAAGCAGGGTGTGGTGGCTCATGCCTGTAACCCTAGCACTCTGGGAGGCTGAGGCAAGAAGATTGCTTGAGCCCAAGAGTTTGAGGTTGCTGTGAACTAGGATACCACAGCACTGTAACAAAAGCAACAAAATGAAGATTCTGTGTCAAAAACAAAAACCCCAAAATAACACTAAGCAGTTGGCAAGTTAAGTTATAGCCCAAGAACTAATTATTTGTATTAATATATTTCAAAGAGTGGCTCAGCACTTGTAGGTCAGTGGTTAGGGCACCAGGCACATACACCAAGGCTGGTGGATCTGAACTCGGCCCCGGCCTACTAAAACAATGACAATCGCACCAAAGGAATAGCTGGGCATTGTGGTAGGTACCTGTAGTCCCAGCTACTCAGGAGGCTGATGCATGAGAATCGCATAAGCCCAGTAGTTTGAGGTTGCTGTGAACTGTGATGCCACAGCACTCTACTGAGGGCGATCAAGTGAAACTGTTCAGCAGGCCTGGGCTGGGCTTGAACCCACCAGCTCCAGTGTATATGGCTGGCACCCTAACCTTTGAGCTTTAGGCGCTGAGCCTGTTTATAATTTATTATTTAAATATTTATTTTGCAGTTGTTGTCTAGGGCTGGCTTTGAACCCGCCACCTCTGGCATATGGGGCCAGTGCCCTACTCACTGAGCCACAGGCACCGCCCTATAATTTATTTTTTTGAGACAGAGTCTCACTATGTTGCCTTGGATAGATGGGACTATAGGCGCCCACCACTGAGCTACAGGCCCCGAACCTGTTTATAATTTTTTTGAGCGTGATACTTCTTCAAGCCATCTCCAGGATGAAGTCCAGCTTTCTCTCGCATGTCTCACAGTAGAAAATGATTTCCTTCCACCCTTCTCATTTCTTCGGGTGCAAACCATGCAACCCTTTGTTGATTTGTTTTCATTTTGCATCGTAAAACGCACCTTCCCATTTAGCCTTTGCTCAGTGTCAGATGATGGTCTTTCCCTCCTTCCTGAATTTCTGTTCCTCACATTGCTCACAAGATGAGTGATTTCTTCTGTGAAACACGTGTGTGTGTACACTTTTTCTCCAGCAGAGCAGGTGAACAAATGCAACAAAAAAACCATGTTGGGTGGCGCCTGTAGCTCACCAGAGCTGGTGGGTTCGAATCCAGCCCCAGCCTGCCAAACAACGATAACTACACCAAAAAAAAAAAAAAAAAAAAAAAATAGCTGGGCGTTGTGGCAGGCACCTGTAGTCCCAGCTACTTGGGAGGCGGAGGCAAGAGGATTGCCTAAGCACAGGAGTTGGAGGTTGTTGCGAGCTGTGATGCCACAGCTCTCTACCCAGGGTGACAGCTTGAAGCTCTGTCAAAACAAACAAAAAACCATGTTGGACATCTTCTGAAATACGACTGGAAAGAGTTTAAGACTGTAAAACAGTACCTGGCATAAAGAGCTTGAATTATTCTGTTGATAGCTATTATAATACAAACAGGTATGTTTTTACTTTTAAGTCTATTTTAAAGTGTTTAAATCCTTAAAGACACAGCATAATTCTGTATCTTGGTATGCAAATGATAAATAACAGTGCTTCTATTAAGGTTTTGAATTTGGGGAGGGAACTATACCTTTTTAAAACACTAATTACTTTGGTTTAGTTTCTCATGAAAAAGAAAATATAATTGGAATTCCTACAGTATTAGTATAGAATTCATTAAACTTGGATCACACTGCAGGCTGCCTTCAGGTGTAGTTTTGGTGTTTCTGTTTTGTATTCTTTCTCAAAATACACTGTGTAGATAAAGAAATAGCAAAATTGGCTCCGTGCCTGTGGCTCAAGTGGCTAAGACGCCAGCCACATACACCTGAGCTGGCGGGTTCGAATCCAGCCCGGTGGCCAACGACAACTACAACCAAAAAATAGCCAGGCATTGTGGCGGGCGCCTGTAGTCCCAGCTACTTGGGAGGCTGAGGCAAGAGGATTGCTTAAGCGCAGGAGTTGGAGGTTGCTGTGAGCTGTGATGCCACAGCACTCTACCCAGGGTGATGGCTTGAGGCTCTGTCTCAAAAAAAAAAAAAAAAAAAAAAAAAGAAATAGCATAATTAAAAGTTTAAGTAATTTAGTTTTGCCAGAATGTCCTGATAATACAAATCAGAATGCTCTGATAATACACTCAAAATATACTGTGTAGATAAAGAAATAGTAAAATTAAAAGTTTAAATAATTTAGTTTTGTCAGAATGTCCTGTTAATACAAATCACTATAACTTTTTAGGTTTGTGTTTTACCAAACATCATATCCTAATAGTGTATTAATATTATACTTATTATATATTAATATTATAGTTCCCTTTATAATGAAAATTGATTATAAAATGACTGAAGAGTAATTATAGTTAGGTTTTGTAAAATAACAAAACCTTACAAACTAACCAGCACACCAAGTAAAAAACAAAAAACATAGACACGATTTTTAGTGTAAAATGTATCAGATTATATCGTTTAGTTCTTAACGCATAAGGTAAAAGACAAATTTATGTTCAACAAACATTTATCAAGAGGAAAAAATTCCAAACTATGAAGTAAGTTGCTGTTATTTATATGTGACATTTATTAACGGAAAAAGGATCCTGAGGGACCAGGACCATCTTCATTTGCCAGCAAAACCAGATAGGTGAGATACAATGTAATAGAAATAAAAGTTTTCTTTTTCCATAAAACCAAGTCTAGGGATGCAAGTAAACTTAAATGCAAATATAAAGGCTGTCGGACCAATCTTCCTTAGAAATGCCTTCCAAAGTTCCATTTCAGAGACAGGGATGAGGGATTTGGGGGAGACAATCTTTGAATCAACATTTTACCTTCAATTCTTTGCTTCACTGACTTGTGACAGTTTGGCAATTTGGGGGTCATCACATTGAAAAGAAATACTGCCAAAGCTTGACAAATGCAATCTAAGAAGATAATATAAATTCCAAATGCCTGTGCAATTTTCCGTAGTTCCCAGCATTCTACTTCAAACTGTTATCAGACTTTAAAACTTAAGCCATTCTTTAGATGTGTAATTTTAGCAAAAGACATTATCTAAATTATGAGATAATGAAGGTAACACTGACGATCATACACCAAAAACTCAAGTCTTGTGACATTCTGTTACCCTGGGTGATCTGAGCAGTGTGTGAAGGGGATGTATGCAGGATTAACTTTGTTTCTGAAACATTTTGAAAATTTTCCAGTCTGATTTCATCTCACAGGTTCTTTAGTGTATGTTCAGGAATCTACCTCTTGAGAATTAGATACCATCAGCAATGCCTTTATGTCAAACTTTACATAAACCAGCTTCAAAATATCAGTGCAGAATCGAACTAGAAAGAAAAGACGACATAAACCTTCAATAATTTTTGAGAATGGTATGACCTCAACCAAAATCAGATTAGAAAACGCCAAGAAACATCAGAAGGTGGCCTTTTTAGGGAAATTGTAAAAGAAAAATTACCATTTGAAATAACTTCTGTACATCAACTTTGAGAATTGTTTTAAAAATAAATTCTTCTTGTCTAGCTATGTGAAATTTTTCTGAGGAATTTACTAGGAGGAAGCAGGATATAATTTGGTACTTTCCCAAATGGGGATGCCATGGAGTAACAATTGGCAGGTGGGAAAGGGCAGAGAGGAAGGAGATACAAAGTACACAATGAACCATAATGAGTAAAACACATTTCTTTTTAGAAGTAGGGGTAGCTGGATGCTGCGGCTCACATCTGTAATCTCAGCACCTTGGGAGGCAGGAGGATCACTGGAGCCCAGGAGCTGGAGACTGAGTGAGCTATGATCACACCACTCTGCTCCAGCCTGGGTGAAGAGTAAGACTCTGTCTCTGGGGGTGGGGAGTAGGGGGTAAGGATTTTGAAACTATAGGTACAGAGAATCAAATTCTATAAATACATTAAACAATTTTTTCTATCTTAAAAATTAAAACTGGAATGCTATTTCATTTAAAATATATAGCATGCAAAATGCTCTGACAGTAAAAGAAAAAATATGCTAATGTAAATTCTCCTAATTTTCCAGTAAATAACATTTCTGGATCAAAAATCACCTTTACAAGCCCTTTAGTCAAAGATTTATTTTTGTTTCCAGCACTGAAATTTGCTCTATTTCATCAACTTCCATCGCAGTAAGTTTTCCGACACTGACCTCACAGGGGCTGCTAGGTCTGCATGTTGAGCCCTCACTCAGCCGGCAAAGACACCACCCAGCTGCATTCTCAGATAAGCAACGCTCACTGCTACCTGAGCAGAGCAGTTGTTCTGATGGAGACAGGTATATTTTAGCTTTATATTTTCAATTACTGAGACTTGCGTGTTTTTTCACCTTGATAACTTATGGTCATTAGAAAGCTATTTACTTAGTCAATATATTATGCTAAATGCATGTCTGTAACTGCAACAAACTCATAGATACACTATTGACTATAATATACAAATCATGACCACAAGTTTCAGTGTAAGAGATTTACCGGTCTCTCCCTTTAAAGCAAGAAATATCCTGCAGTTCAGATTTATATAAGTAGTGCCTTTTAAAAAATAAATTAAAAATGCTATTATCTGTATTATATTTTTTAGTTCATTTGCAGTATGTTAAAGTGGTCATACTGTATTATTATCTCCCAGTAAATAAACATGGCACTGGAGCCAGTTTAAAAAAAGAAAAAGCACACTGGCCATGGAAATATCCAGGATTACTTTATATTATATTTCCTAACATTAAAAAAATTAAGAAAAAGAAATTTTACTAAAATGGCAACTCCTATGATCTACAATAATGTACAGAAATATCTTCATTCGAATCAGTAAACTAAGCCATTTTTGGAATTAACGTTTATGGATAACTAGGTTATGAGAGTGTTCCTCTTAGTATTCAGGTCAAAATCACAAGATACGCTGTAATAATTTCCATATTCCATAAGGAAAGACAGACTTTGAAGTGGAGTGACTGTTTAAAAACCATATACCAAAATTAATCCAGAATATTTGAGATTCATGGAGTGAAATCTTCAGTGGCATCAAAAGTGAAAATTATCCCCTGGGTGCCACTTTTTACCAATATGAAGAAAGGAAACATGATTACAAGGTACAATGTACAGTGACAAGCTATAATGAGAAACTATAAACAATTTAAGTAACCAAAATGTTCCCTATGGAAGCATAAAAACATGATTTTCAAATTGATTCAACTTGTAGTGAGTCTCTTAGACGAAAGAAGTAGATTTCATTCTGTGGCCTGTTCAATTGATCTTTACATAAAATATTTCCACCATCTTACAAAAAATGGTTTCTGAACAGCACCAACTCCTTCAATGTGGGAGAGAAGGAAATGGGCTTTGTAGAGTGGCTTAGTAAACTCGTTTCCACGGCCTTCACCAAGGTGACCCATTCCATCAAATTTATAGTATCTCCAAATCTACATGTCGAACTTCAGGATTTCGTTTCTGGAAGGAAAAAAATCACCACCACCTTATTCATAGCATAAAATAAAATCTTCTGTTTCTTTTTACTTCTTTTCATCACTAGGGCCACTGAAAACATTTCATCAAGCTCTTTCACTGTAGCACACCAACAACAGAAATACCTGCATAAGACTAAAAAAATCAGATCAACAGCTGAACAGACACAAAGTATGCTAAATAGTCCCACCTTCCTGAGTTTGTTCATGTATTCATTAATACAAAAATGCATTAAGGACCTGATATGTACCAAGCATTGCACAATGAAAATATGTTTTAATGGTGAAGAGAACATTATTGCAAAACAATAATCCGAAAGACTAAACTGTACCATTGACTTTATATATTTTAGCAACAATCCCTATAGTCTTGGCTTAGGCACTACGCTAAAAAATGGAGCTATGATTTTAAGTAAGAGTCTGTTTCTGGCCAAGCATGGTGGCTCACACCTATAGTCCCAGCACTCTGGGAGGCTGAAGCAGGTGGATTGCTTCAGCTCAGGAATTCCAGACCAGCCTGAGTAAGAGTGAGATCCTGTCTCTAAAAAAGCCGGGAATTGTGGCAGGTGCCTGTAGTCCTGGCTACTCAGGAAGCTGAGGGAAGAGGATTTCTTGAGTCCAGTAGTTTGAGCTTGCTGTGAGCTGTGACACCAAGCACTCTACCCAGGGTGACAAGTGAGACTCTCTCTCAAAAAACAAACAAACAAACAAAAAAAAAACCTCTGTTCCTCACTTTGACGACTCAGTTTAGTGAGAGACCGGTACAGGAATAACTACCTACATGTTAAAGTATTAGAGCTGGTAGTAAAAAAAGTTAACACTTATTGAGTACTTAACTCGTGTCAAATTCTGTGCCAAGGGACTTTACAGGTACATGTGCGTGCACGTCTTAAAAAGCCTCATAATAATCTAATCAATTCTTTTCATTTTACATGTGGGAAAACTGAAGTTTGAAGAAATGAACTAACCTGTGCAAAGTTACACTTCTAGTAAGTCATAAAGGCAGGACAGATTCCAGGCCTGATTCCAGACCCCAAGCTCCTAACTATTACAATGCACTAAAAATAGTAATGGGGAACAAAAGTAAGAGTGCAATTACTTTTGCTCATGAGATTCAGAAAAACTTCAATAAGGATCAAATACTAAGCCAGGATTGAATGTGGTGAGTCTTCCAGATAGATAATGAAGCAAAAACAGTATGAGCAAAGGCAAAGAGCACTGGCACTATAGTGTAGTTAGCATAGGAGTTGCAAAAAGATAAGGGTTAGTAAAGATAAGGGTTTCCAGTTAGCTGGAAATCCAAAACAGGCAGAAACCAGGTTGTTAAAAATCTTGTACGCTGGCTCAGCGCCTGTGGCTCAACGGGCTAAGGCGCCAGCCACGTACACCTGAGGTGGCGGGTTCGAATCCAGCCTGGGCCGCCAAACAACCATGACGGCTGCAACCAGAAAATGGCCGGGCGTTGTGGCGGGCGCCTGCAGTCCCAGCTACTTGGGAGGCGGAGGCAAGAGACTTGCTTGAGCCCAGGAATTGGAGGTCGCTGTGAGCTGTGACGCCATGGCACTCTATCCAGGGTGACAGCTTGAGGCTCTGTCTCAAAAAAAAAAAAAAAAAAAAAAATCTTGTATGCTAGCTTATGCAACTTCAGTAACACCAAATACTGCCTATTATTACACGCCTGTTCTGTGCCAGGCAGTGAAGTATATACAACAGTGAATGGGAAACAGTATTTACCTTCAATGGACATATGCCTAGGAGTGTGGTGATACAGGGACGTAATTAGTATCATTACACTATACTCTTCTACAGAGCAAAGGAAAGGTTTTGGGTTTCTTTTTCTTTTCTTTTTTTTCGAGACAGAGTCTTACTATGTCACCCTTGGTAGAGTGCTATGGCATCACAGCTCACAGCAACCTCCAACTCTTGGCCTTAAGTGATTCTCTTGCCTCAGTCTCCCAAGTAGCTGGGACTACAGGTGCCCGCCACAAGAGTTGCCTATTTTGTTGCTGTTGTTGTTGTTGTAGCTGTCATTGTTGTTTAGCCGGCCCAGGCTGGGTTCGAACCCGCCAGCTCTGGTGTTTATGGCTGGTGCAGTAGCCACCGAGCTACAGGCGCCAAGCCGGGTTTCTTTTTCTTAGGAGTACACAAAGGAAGGACACCTAAATCAGTCTCAGGGGAACAAAAATGTAATAAAATACAATAATGTGAGAGTAGAGGACAGAAAGGTGCATATGAAAGAGCTAAATAAATACTGTATAGGACTTCTGTGTAGAAATATGACAATAAATAAAAAATACTAAAAGTATTAAAAATGGGCTCGGTGCCAGTAGCGCAGTGGTTAGGGTGCCAGCCACATGCACTGGGGCTGGTGGGTTCAAACCCGGCCCGGACCTGCTAAACAACGACAACGGCACTTTACCAAAGGTGACATAGTCTCAACTCCACCTCAAAAAAAAAAAAAAAAAAGGTATTAAAAATGCTTGGCTCAGCGCCTATGGCTCAAGTGGCTAAGGCGCCAGGCACGTACACCTGAGCTGGCGGGTTCGAATCCAGCCCGGGCCCGCCAAACAACAATGACGGCTGCAACCAAAAAATGGCCGGGTGTTGTGGCGGGCGCCTGTAGTCCCAGGTACTTGGGAGGCGGAGGCAAGAGACTCGCTT
>CAUYRH010014642.1:0-17486 GCA_963574655.1 Perodicticus potto
AATTGTGGTACATGTATACCATGGAATATTATGCAGCCTTAAAAAAAGATGGAGACTTTACCTCTTTCATGTTTACATGGATGGAGCTGGAACACATTCTTCTTAACAAAGTATCTCAAGAACGGAAGAAAAATTATCCAATGTATTCAGCCCTATGGTGAAGCTAGTTTATAGCTTTCACATGAAGTCTATAACCCTCTTCCCTCTTCTACAATCATCAATCTCATAGATGTTCTTAAATCTTATAGTTCTTTATAAATACTACCACAGCCCTAGTCTAACTAAAGGCAATCATCTTTTGCCTTCTAATTCCCTTAGTCTTTTGTCCCTTTAAAATCTACTTTGCAAACAGCTATTGAAGTGGACACCCATTGCTTTAGCTAGAATAGCTAGCATTCCTTTTTCTTATAATAGCAACACTCTAATTTTGCTTTAGAAACTTAACCTGCCCCACGGAGGGCTTGGGGAGATGGCCAATCAAGATGCTGACTTTACCTGGCCCAGGATGGGTGTGCCCCAAAGCTGGGACAATATGGCATCTTTCATCTGGAAGTTGAATCCTAAGTAGAGCAACATAAAGGTTGAAAGTGGTTGGACCTGATACTTCTGAACTGAGGAGACGTTCAGTTGATTCCTTTTACTTCTGTCATCCTGAAGCTTAGAGCCTAAGTTCTGTAGATTTTCCTTCCATTTCCTGAGTGATCCCATAATTCTTCAATATAATTCCTCTGTTGGAACTTAATTAAAATACTGTGCAACCACAGAATTCATGCAGAAATATGTCAGATACACACAAACCATGTCTTGCCCTTAATTAAAACTCCTTAGATGCATCCCGTCACCAACAGAACAGACATCAAATTCCGTAATACAAACCCCAAGACCTTCCATGACCCTTCTCCTGCCTGCCTGTCAGCACCTTATCTCCATCCTCTCTTCCTTTCTCAAACATCTATCTCTGCTCTTCTGAATTATTGATATTTGAGGTTTCACATAAACCTTGCTCTAAGGCTTCATGCCTTGGTTGTCATGAGTCTCCTCTGTAGAACTCTTCCTGCTCTGACCCAGCTAACATCAGAAAGCTTTCCCCAGCTCTTTCCTGCTCCCAACATTCTGCCTTTCTCTGCATTCTTAAGGCACTTTATTCTTCTGCCTATTATCTCACTGTTATGGTATTTTACATATCTGCCTTTCCTCCCAAACTTAGAGCTCTTTAAGGCTGTGTTCTTCTTCTCTGTATCCCCAGGCTTAGCACAGCGCCTGACACATAACAGGTACACAGAGCACTTCTTCTCTTCTTTGCATCAGTAATTCCTGAGTAAGAGAAAGGGATCTATCTCAATGAAGGACATTAGCAGACTTTTTGACCAGAGAGAAGAAAAAACAAAATCCAGGCTTAGGCATCTCCTGTAGATTGCCCCAAAACTTTATTCCAGTTCTGCAAAACATTACAGAACACTGCCAAAAACCCAGGAATACTGAAGGACATGTATTTAAATGATAACTCTCATTCTCTCAAATCTACTCAATTTCTCCAAAAACCTTCATGCTTTAATGAAGATGCAAAATTAGGTAACTCAGATAACTGTCTTCATTATTGTGGCTAAATAGTAAGGTGTGTTTTTGTACATATTTTTAATCGTAGACTGAAGAAGAAACACAATGCAAGCAAATCTACTTGAATGTCTATTTGGAACTATGTACCTTAAGTGGAATCATATAGCCATCCATATGCAAATATTTAGTGAGGAGAGCCGAGTCCAGTCCCAGGTCAGCCATGATCAGCTGCTTGAGGTTGGGTAGGTCATTGGCCTTAGACACCTGCTGTCAGCCTTGTCAGTATCCATTCTTTCATTCTCCCACCGTTAGAACCCCAAACATTATTTGGAAAACCACTTTTCCTCCATTCTCACCTAGGTAGTCTTGCTGTTATTCACCTGACTTCTAACTCCAGAAGTAGGGCCTGATTATCTCAAAGCCATTGTTCTATTCCATCTCCCTGGCTACAGAAGTTAGTTTAAGGGCAGTCATGAACCCAATAAGGGCAGAGAGATTTGAGATGACACTTGTCAGACCTTCTGACAAAAGATTTCCCTACCTGCTATAATTCCTATCAATGATGGAACATCTGGAATTAATGCAGTCACATAGGATCACAAGGATAGAGGCTAGATTACTAGGCAATGGAGGAATACTAAGAAATGCATAATGGAAAAATGAAAAGAAAATCAGAGCCTTGGTTACCTTGTTGAGTAGTGAGCAGCTAGATCAAGCCACAACTGAAGCTGACAGACTTCTGTATTCTTCAGTTATATGGACCAGTGAATTCCATTTGTTGTCAGGATTTAGTTTTTAGTCTATAACATAAATAATCCTACCAGTAACACTTAATCTCTCTGGGCCTCCATATTTTTCATAAATAAAATAAATGTAGTCTGGATAAGGTGGCTCACACCTGTCATTCTAGCACTCTAGGAGGCCAAAACAGGAGGATCACTTAAGGTTTGGAGTTCAAGACCACCCTGAGCAAAGTGAAACCCCATCTCTACTAAAAATAGAAAAATTAGCCAAGCATGGTAACACATGTCCCAGCCACTCAGAAGGCCAAGATTGCTTGAATTTGAGGTTGCTGTGAGCTAGGCTGAGGCCATTGCACACTAGCTCAGGCAACAGAGTGAGACTCTGTCCTCTACTTAAAAAAGTGATATGGATAACCTGTAAGGATTCTCCCAGTTGTCACATCCTTCAAGTCTCTGAAGGTGAATACACTCATAAAAATGTAAATGTATTATCTCTTACCCGTAAGCACCAAGGAAAGTAAGGCTGTCTAGTTTAACCCAACAAAGGAAAGCTGAGGCTAGAAATGCAAACAGAAATCCTTAATCTTTGGCCTGTTTTAGAAGTTACCAAGATCTCTACCCCAATCCCTGTACTTCAGCCACTTGTTCCTAAACTCTCAGAATAGTGGAAGATGGGGGACAGTGGTCTAGAAGGAAGCATGTTAGGTGGCCCTGCTTTAAAAGACTTTAGATTCAATAGCAGGTCTCATTCTTGCAGATACTTTTGGCCTTGGACACCTTGTATAGATTCTGACCACTTCTACCCAAATTCTTTGACCTGGGTCTGCCCTGAGCTCGCCTCTCTGCCTTGTCTCTCTCCTCAGATCTAAACTCTGAATCATATATTTAACTTGCCAGCCTGTCCTCAGGTCTACATTCCCAGCCCTGAACACCTTCAGTCAGAAGTGGAGATGTATTAGTCAGGCAACTCCAGAGCACAGATTAGTTTATCTGTAGCAACAGGACCTAGAGAAAGAAGACCAAGGGTGGTTTTTCAGTGGAGCAGAGTCACTTAATAAAAAGGATTAAGCACCTCAGAAGCCTGAAGGTGGTTTGAGAAAACTGATACATTGCACTTGCAAATGTGCATGAAAGGTTTCACATACCTGACTTCCTAGATACATAGCCCTTTTAAAAAATGTATTTGCACATACTGTTGTAATCAATACCTTAATTTGAAAAAGATTTAAAAAGTGTTATCTAGGTCCCTGGCAGGTATTGCACTATTGCTTTGGGACACTGGACATTGAGCCATACCTGGAGGCATGGAGAACCTCAGGAAGAGATGATATGGTAAGAACCCTGGTTTCTTTCTTGGAAATAGTTAGAAACTAAAAGCATGCTGCTAATTAAGTTTGTTCTTTGACCCAGCTTTGCAAGATTCATGAAAAAAGATCTTCCATACAGTTTTGATTGATTCATTTAACATTTTAGGAAGAGATAACTTTTGCACACAGAAATGACTAATGTTCCTATTCTCCAGGAGCTCAGGAGTGGGAGAGGAGAGGAACACTGCATCAGGCAGCTCTCAACAGGAAACAAAGTTCATCCCCATACAACGTAAATGAAACTACACATTCATATGAATGACAAAACATAACTATAGTCCAGAATGTAGAAGGGAAGAGAAGAGAGGGGAGACGGGAGGGGGGGTGTTGGGAGGAGGTGTTGTGAGGGAGGGTATTTGGGAGGGACCTCACCTAATGTGCATGATGCAATGGTACATTTCAAAACTATTAAGAAATGAGTACAATTGTGATGGATGTGTTACTTAGTTGAATGTAAACACTTCACGTTGTATATCAAATCAGTACACTGAACCCCATAAATGCATCAATGTACAAAGTTACAATTTAATAAAAAATAATAATAAAATAAATAAATAAATAAAAAATAAGCAAAATGAACATGTAAAAAGAAAAGAAAAGATCTCAATGAAGGGATCCGTTACAGAGGTGTGGGCAGGAGAGGTGAGACATGCAGATACCAATTAACAGCAGAAAACCATTACTACTGGGAGAGAAAAGATGATGACGACCCCATGCTCCTCAGTCTGGTCACCACCATGGCAATGAGGCAGACGCTGCTTACTTGCTCCGGCCATATGCGGCCCGTGGTTGATCTGGCCTTCAGTGGTATCACGCCTTATGGGTATTTCTTAATCAGCACTTGCAAAGATAGTAAACCTATGCTAACCTAAGCTACGCCAGGGAGATACAAGAGACTGGATTGGAATATTTTGGGGTCATAAAGGTGCTGCTTGGGGTGCAAGATTGAATAAGGATGCCACCAAAGCAGCTATGGTAGCTGCAGATGTCACAGCCAAAGTGTGGGATGCTATCTCAGGAGATGAATTGATGACCCTGGCTCATAAACACATTGTCAAGACTGTGGATTTCACACAGGATAATAATTATTTGTTAACCAGGGGACAAGATAAACTATTAGGCATATATGATTTGAACAGACCTGAAGCAGAACCTAAGGAAATTAGTGGTCACACCTCTGGTATTAAAAAGGCTCTATGGTGCAGTGAAGATAAACAGATTCTTTCAGCTGATGATAAAGCTGTTTGACTTTGGGATCATGTTACTATGACAGAAGTGAAATCTCTCAATTTGAATATGCCTGTTAGTAGAATGGAATGTATTCTTGAGGGAGAGATTTTGGTTATAAACTTATGGACAATCCATTGCTTTTCATAGTGCAGTAAGTTTGGACCCAATTAAATCCTTTGAAGCTCCCACAACCATCAATTCTGCATCACTTCCTCCTGAGAAAGAATTTCTTGTTGCAGGTGGTGAAGATTTTAAACTTTATAAGTATGATTATAACAGCAGAGAAAAATTAGAATCCTACAAAGGACACTTTGGTCCTATTCGCTGTGTGAGATTTAGTCCTGATGGAAAGCTCTATGCCAGTGGTTCTAAAGATGGAACATTGAGATTATGGCAAACTGTGGTACAAAAAACATATGGCCTCTGGAAATGTGTGCTTCCTAAAGAAGATAGTGGTGACCTGGCAAAGCCAAAGATTGGTTTTTCAGAGACAACAGAAGAAGCACTAGAAGAAATTGCTTCAGAGAATTAATATTCCATCTATCCTTCAACTCCTGAAGTTAAGGCCTGAGCGTCAAACAGGTGCCACAGATAGTATACAACCTATAGACTAAAGCCAGCAAGCAGAGAAAAGCATCTGCCTTCCAAAGTTACTCTCTGCTTCAGAAAAACACAGACATAAATAATGGGGAATATATGAATTAGCTCCAGTTTTGGAACAACTAACTTGGTGTTACCTGTAAGTGAAATGAACAGATGAACGCAGGTGGAGTTATGCTCTTGTATGATGGCCTGTTGTCTTTTTAAAAATGAATATGTGCAAGCCAACATCCAATTTATCTTATTAAAGTTAGATTTCTTGTAGCTGTTCATGTTATTATGGAGAAGAAAAATATATTGACTTATTTTCCTGACTTTTTCATTAAAGTAGAATGCCTTTTTTTTTTTTGCTTTAATCATAAAGAGGGAATACATGATAAAGTAACAGGTTTGATTTCTCTTTCATTGTACACAGCTTCTGAAAATCTGATTGTTTTTAGTTGTCTAAATAAAATGCCTTTACAAAAAAAGAAAAAAACCATTACTACCTGCTAAGAATGAAGAGAGAGCAGAGGAAGCAGGGGAGCAGGAGCTGCAGTCAGGCAGAGATTCAGCCTGTGCCACAGGGCTACCCCTTCAAGGTGAGGGCAGGAGGAAAAAAAATGCCTTGACCTCCCCTTCCTTCTGTTCTCTATTCCCTAGGAAGTGTCTAGCATTGGCTGACCCAGACAGAAAATCTACTAGCAAGAGAATCCAGATGATGTGATCTATAGGGATCTGCCTCCCAGGGAAAGAACTAAGGCAGAGAAGAGTGAAGAATGGGCATGGCAGCAAAAAGGAAGAATAGTCACTGCAGTCACACATTTGCCATCCAGCTTTCATTTTTGCCCTTTGTTTTTTAAATGATTAAAATCTCATCCCAAACACAGGGAGACAGAAGTGTCATCAGCCACTATATTACTGATGATGTCATTTCAAGTGTACTCCCACCTGGAACTGAAATTTTGAAGTTAGCTACTATCATACTCCAGAAAGGAGGCAAAAGAATCAGCCTGAAATAAGTATGGTGCTATCATCTTCCCTTCTGTAGTCTTTGATAAGGCTAAGCAAATAATCCTGGCCTTCTTCCATTTTATCCTCACCTTATCCCTGTGAAACACTTATCACCTTGTCTTAAACTAGTAGAGAGACCCAACCTTCATCCCCCAATAGCTGATCCCTTAAAAGTCCTCTCTGTATTGGGTTGCCAGTTTTACCAGTCTTACATTGACCTTTATTACTGGACATGGAAGTCCTAAGAAGTGGCCTCAGGAATCCCCTGGATGACAATATGGGGTTTCCCCAATCTGATGCACTCATTTTGAAATTGTCGTGTATGAAAGACATCCATCTCTATATTCTTTACACTATTCTATTTGGAGGTCTTCTTGGTTTGTTTTTTTTTTAGGACACAAAATTTGCTTTAAATATTTTTTTAGAGAAGGGGACACCCCACTTATGCTCAATGAAGGGAAACCTTTTAACAGCCCAGAGGTTTTTTCTTTTTATATCCATTCTGCCATGAATTCATAGGGAACAGATTCCAGCAGCTCAGGCTTCTTTCCATGGGTTCTCACAGAGTACACTTCTCTGGGGGAATCAGGTTAGCATTTCATTGAACCCAGGTACCTTACTCTTTGGCTTCCTTCTTCTTCTGATCATTTTCCTTCATGCATTTCAGGAAGTTATCTCTGCTCTTAGAGTGCTTAATATGCTCAATATGACCATTAATCCTCTTGGCAAGAATCTTGCCCTTGTTTGTTTACAACTATGCCAACAGCATGCTGGGTAATATTGTAGACACTTGCGGTTTTGCCATGGTAACATTTGTGGGAAATGCCTTTTTGGACAGCACCCATTCCCTTGATGATGTCTACAGTATCACCTTTCTTGTAGATCCAAATGTATGTGGCCAAAGGAACAACTCCATGGTTTCTAAAAGGCCTACAAAACATGTGTCATGTACCTCTCCTCTTTCCCTTTGTGTTTGTCATTTTGGCAAATTTCTGGAAGACGGTATTTGTGTCCGAAAGGCCTTGTTACATTATTATTATTTTTTTTTTTTAGACAGAGCCTCAAGCTGTCACCCTGGACAGAGTGCCGTGGCATCCACAGCTCACAGCAACCTCCAATCTCTGGGCTCAAGCGAGTCTCCTGCCTCTGCCTCCCAAGTAGCTGGGACCACAGGCGCCCGCCAAAACGCCCGGCCATTTTTTGGTTGTAGACGTCATTGTTGTTTGGTGTGTCCGGGCTGGATTCGAACCCGCCAGCTCAGGTGTACGTGGCTGGCGCCTTAGCCCATTGAGCCACAGGCACTGAGCCTGTTACATTATTTTAACATCGCCCTAAGATAGTAATCTCGACTGTTAGCATAGCCCTAACTTGTGCTCTTTCTGGTTATGGTGCCAGGAGAGTGGGTTGGGTAGAGTATGAAGAGGAAAGAGATCCTTTAGCTCTGTAATCTGATCTTAAATACATTGGTTTGCTGTGTATTCACCACTAAGCAATGCCTAGCAAACCACCCAGTACCTCAATTTCAAGGCTGCCCTTCCTCAGGTGCTATCCTTCTAGGGGATGAGGAAAACACCCAGAGCCCAGTATGACTGCCAATGTCTGTTCTGAATTGTTCCTTGCTCCATCCAGGTCCACTGACACCATGATGTAACTCAACTAAAAAGCTCTCCACTAGCCAACTTTTTGTCTCCCAGGCAGTCATCTCCCTTGCTGTTTTGTTAGCCATACAGCAACACCTAACCAGTTTCTGGTTCTCCAGGGGATTCTTACAGGCTTTCTGATGGTTTTTAAGATCCATTCATCAGGAAAGATCTGAGTGAACAGTGCTGGCCCTCCATCCTGGGCTCAGGTGAGGCTGCAGAGGTGGGGAAGAGATCAGTCGTGGAAAACCTCCCGCAGAGGGAGAGTAGGAATTATAGTAAGGCAGTTATGTAATGTTCCCGAATAGGTAAATCCATAAGGATGGAATGTAAATTAATAGTTTCCCAGGGATAGGGGGAGACAGCAATGGAGAGTGACTGCTTAATGGATATGCAGTTTCATTTTGGGGTGATGAGAATGTTCTAGAACAATATAGTAGTGATATTTGCACAACACTGTGAGTGTACTCAAAGCAACTGAATTGTGTACTCTAAAAGGGCTCACATGGTAGAATTTTATGTTATGTGAATTTTATCACAATAAAAAAAATAGGTAAGCAGTTGGATTTTACTTTAATTGGAGTGAGAAGACACTCAAGAGTTATGGGGTGAATCTGGCAGTGACTGAAGTAAACAGAGCTGTAAAAGAGTGACCTTGTGGTCCTTCTTGGAGCATCTGTTCCCTCCTGTATGGGGAGAGGGAGGGGAAGGAAGGGAGGGAGGAAAGAGCAGGCAGGGTAGAGGATGCTGACTCCAAACAGGGGCCGAGGGCAGAGCTCTGAGCTATACACTGTCTCTGGATGTTCCTGATTGTTGTGGGTTTTTTGTTTTTGTTCATTTGCTTCTTTTTCACCTACCTGGCATTCTAACACCCTCCTATGCAGGGAGAATCCAAATGGGAGGGGTCCTCCTTTGTAAATCTTGGTTATAAATAGGAACCTTCTCTCCATACACTGCCCCACATCCCCCCCTGCCAGCCATGCTGGATCTCAGACAGCTGACCGAGCCCAGCTAATGGGATACTCCTTCTGGGATTTCGTATCAGGAAGAGTGATGCAAAGACACAGACAAGACCAAGTGAGAGATTGCACAGAACAGCTGAGCTGCCAAGGATGAGAGTCCACTGGCAGCAGCATCATGCAAGATCTGCCGCTTTAGCATTGAATGTCCAGAGCCGGCAGTGCCTGGCAGCATCTTTACCAGACTGATCCTGAGGGGTGACCTTGGCTGTGGCAGCTGCTGCCTGACCTCTTGTTCTGGTTATTTTCCAAGCCTGGTTCACTCAGCCTCCTTCAATTCTCAAGCTACCTGGTATCTTTCCAGTAAATCCTTTAACTACTCAAGTTAGCCCAAGCTTGTCTTTACTTTTAACTAAGAACCCTATTATATTGATGTAGCCTTAACCACCTTCCATCAAGACAGAAAACATGGTGCATTCCAATTAAATGCCTGTGACTTACTTCAAAATTAAAACACTGTCTGCACCTTCATTCTTATGTGTGTGTGAGTGTGTATTTCACTTTGAACATTGAAGATGCAAAAACAAAATGCATTTCCATGCACTGGATTATTGTAACTATAATTGGCGATGGGCAGAAAGAGCACTGCTCTAGCAATTGGAAGACCATGCCAAAGCTAGCTGTGCAACCTTAACCAAGTTGGTTTCTTCTCCACTCAAGCAGAGATGAACTGTGAACCCCTTTCCACTGTCTAGGATTCCATGATTCTGGAATGCAAAAGAAATAATTTATATTAGCACTGAAAACAGTTAGCCTAGGAAAACAAACTATTCTTTCTCAAAAAGAGACTCCATCTGACTCAGTATCAGACAACTTCAGTTGTCAGTCTTTACTTCCTTTATTAAATAATACATAACCTTGTAGACAAGCAACAAAAATTACACCAGCCTCATCTCCCCATGTGGTATGTTACCTGCAAAAATAATAGTGAAAGTTCACACTAGAACGGCACTTACTGCATGTCATTGTTCTAAGAGTTTTGCATATTTTATCTCATTTAATTGTTATAATAACCTCACAAAGTAAGTGCTATTCTCATCCCATCTTACAGATGAAGAAACAGAGGCACAGAGAGGTTAAATAATTTACCAAAGTCATTTAGCTTGTAGGCAGAACCAGTAGTCAAACTCAAACTCCAGAATCCAACCACTTACTTGTATGTGTATGTGTGGATATGTGTGTTTTGCCAAATTCACATAATATAAAATTCATTTTAGCCACCTTAAAGTGTACCATTTAGTGGTGTTTAGTACACCCACAGAATCCATGTTTTTAGTGATACACTATACTACCCACACTATAAATACCATCAAATAAATAAATTCAACTTACAATCCTTTTTACAGACCAAGAGATGATGACATAGCACTGTCATTTCTTTCATCCACGCCACTGCATTCATTGGTAGTAATGAGTTGTGGGGTGATTCTTGATACTGGGAAACTATTCATTCTAGGCTACTTTTTGACTCCACAAAGGCTGAATCTAAATGAGTGCCACTCACATTTTAACACTTCAGTGGAGGATGGAATGAAAGAATCCCACTTCTTCCAAGGGCTGGTCCCACTGTTTAAGGACATCCATCTCTAGAAAAGTCCTGATCTACACCCTTGGTTCACAACTGATAGCTTTTAACTTTTATCCTGACCTTGAGAGAGGAAGGGCAGGTGTTGAAAAGGTTGGTCAATGTTTCCTCTGTGATGATCCTTCACAGATCAGGCAAATTATTACTACTTCTTTAGAGCAGTCTTCCCTGCGACAGTCTTTCATTTAGCCAAGAGTTTGGTGATACCTGTGTTTGCAGCAGATGCTGAGCTGAGCCCTGGAGCAGAAAGGGATGGAGGGGTGCCTGGGTGGGTGGGTGTTGGACAAGTGGTTCTCAGCAGAGCTGGGGAGGGAGTCACCCAACTGAGCTTTCCAAAACACAGTGTTCACTCTCACAGGATCTTGATGTCCCAAAAGAGCTGTGGGGACTGAAATAGCAGGTGGATTGGTGGGGGTACATTTCAAAAACTCCCCCCCAATACATCTCCTCTTCCTTACTCTTCCCCAACCACCCCTGCCCAAATCTCCACCCCAAACACATTTATGCTTTCAGAACCATTGAAACTGGTGCTTTCTTGGGGTACTTGGGATGCGACAGTTCTGTGGTTCATTCATTACTATATTTCTCACTATGACGTTTCTTGGTGCCTACCCTGTGCTGAGCACTGAAGATACAGAGGAGAATAATCTCTCAGTCGGCACAGGGTCCGTCCCCTGGATGTTCTCCATCTGGTTGACACAGACAGACAGTGTCGATACATGAGGAACCCGGGGGGGGGGGGAGTGGGTAGCGGGGGGAGTGGACATTTTGTGAACTGAATGCCCCTCAGGTGATATTTCAATTCCCTCTTCTCCAGAAGAAGTGATTCCTTCGCCTTCTTTTCAAAGCTCCCATTTCCTGATGATCAAACAATATAATAAACATCCGACAAGTTCTGGACCTAACACCTTCTGGTCTCAGATGCAAAGCATCATCTCCACACGGCCTCATGCCCGTTCCAAACCCTGCCTGCTAACATTTCCCTGCTGATAGGCCATTTTAATGAGGAACTTGGTTCAGGCATCAGCTATAGAACATTAATATTCATGGTTAGTATTTGTAAAAAACCTTTATTTCAAACTTTTGTTTCTGTTGGGGGTGGGGGGAAGTCTTCAAATGGCCAGAAATCCCCTATTCCTGTTTATTCTATGCAGGCCTCTATTTTCAGAGTGTTTTCTTTTTGGCTTCCATTATTACATCAGGGTTGGCAAAGAAAGTTAGTTCTGCTCCTGTCCAAGTGTTAAATGGATACTCATGTGTCTCTTTGCCACACTGGTATAATTAATTTTATTGCAAATAGGATTTTTCTTTTTTTCTCCTCTGCATGCAAATGTGGTACCCTTTCACTGTTTGCATAATAGCAGTAATTCTTTCATTTGTACAAAAGGACATGCATTATTTTGGCAGATAGATGGAGCTTTGATGGAGAGATTATTACATTTCCAAAAAGCAAAGAGAATAAATCAGAATTTAGCCAGACACTGACTAAACACCCCCTTACCTCAACTCAGCTGATCATAAGCCAGGTGCCTAACTCACCACTCTTTCCTCTTAGACAACAGCCTTGCAGGACATTGGGACCTGGCTGACTGTTCACATTCTCCACCCTGCTTACCTTGCTCTGTGGACTCTGTCATCTTGCTCTATGGCTCCTGACTAGTTTAGCCAGTGGAAACGCCAGCTCAAGAATGGAGAGTAGGGGTAGAGAGAGGCTAGTCTATCTTTTCCACCCCTACCTCCCTCCCAGCCTTGTGATGGGTCAGGCAGTGGCTCCGCCCCTCTGATGCTACCGCTCTGTCCAGGAGCCCCTCTTCTACAAGTCCGGCTTTCCCTGAACTCGAGAAATCCCCCTTCTCCTCCCAGCTTTGGCTAGACCCTGGGAGAGTCATCACCCCTTGTCTGCTAACCCTGCCTACGTCTATGTAAGTAGTCCTTGTGTTCAGCCCCTTTGAAACGCTATGTCTTTCCTTCTAAGACATTGAGAGAAATGGCATGCTCCTAACACCTCACTTAGCTCACTGGGCTCTTCCCTCTCCCTCCCACTCCCCAAAACCATCCATAGCTCTGAGGAATGAAATAAAGAAGCCCAGAACCCCTGGGGCATAAAGTCATCCACATGTCCCCACAAAGACTTTAGAAATCCCACAAAGCATAGGGGAGTTTTCTCCAGGTGAGTCTAGTTTCACTGCAGTCACACAGATGACTGGCATCTGTTGGTTGCGCCTACCTGCCCCCAGTCACCTCTTTTGGTCACACACACCCGATTTTCTTTGGGGAGTTATCCCTTCACTTTTCTTAGTCCATGTGGATTGGATGGGGCTGCTCCTAGCTCCAGTTAAGAGAAAATATAAGATGCTCCTCACCTCTGCAACTCAGGGTGTCACTTCCCCCAGGCCACAGCAATCAACTCAGAGATGGGCATATAACCTAGGCTAGGCCAATGAAAACCAACTGGATGAAATTCTGGGACTCTGGCTGAAGCAGCCAGGGAGGGGCAGAGCCCACCAATGAAGTGAAAAACCACAGAGGATGCAAAGCCCAGAAATGAAGAGAGGAAAATTAGGCTTTGATCACAACCTCCAGACCTTGGATCAAGCCTTCCTTTGTTCTTGCAATGACTTGAGAAAGAAGTTCTGTTGTTTCCATTGCTTAAGCTGAGTTTCCATCACTGAAAGAGCTGACTTCTACATCACAGATGCAAACTCTTTCTACACGAGGAAACTTCATGAACTGGATAAGAGGGAGGCAGAGAAGAAAATATAATTTAATATTTTTGGAGCATCTACTGTGTGCTCTAGAATAGAGCACATATAAATGTAGGTTAATTTATTTAATTCTCAAAATAACTTTGCTCAGCTAAGTTGAGGAAC
Source organism: Perodicticus potto (assembly GCA_963574655.1). Classification (NCBI taxonomy): domain Eukaryota; kingdom Metazoa; phylum Chordata; class Mammalia; order Primates; family Lorisidae; genus Perodicticus; species Perodicticus potto. The sequence goes on from CAUYRH010014642.1 coordinate 13,605, forward strand.
TTGCCAAGCGCTACACAATTAGCAAATAGCAGAGTTAAGTTCAAACCAAGGACACTCTGCTTACAAAGTTACACTTGCTCCCCTCTGATGTGTGGCCATCATCATGAGATTCATCATCTTCCTCCTCAGTTACCATCACCTTCAACTTTGGGAAGCTGACTGATGATCTGGTCCACAATGGTGGAAAACTGAGTTTTCTGGCTACCAGAAACCCTGACCTTAAAACATATATAGTATATGAGTGTGCAAATAACTATAACAAGAAGTTAGGGAGTGATCAATACCAATAAAGAAGAGAGATCATATTGAGAAAGATTACTTCTGTTTGAGATTCCTGAAGAATTCAGGCCTCTACAAATGGCAGAGGGGAATCTTCTGAGCTTCTGAGCAAAGCCATCAAGGATGCAAATACGGAATCATAGAAAGATTCAGTTTGCACCTTTACAAATTATATAATGCTCCTTGTTCTCCAAGGTTCTATCCTCGGCTCCCTTCTCTGTTTTCTCTTGATGTTGTTCCTTGGCAGTAACAAGGCCAGAAAGCTGATAACTCTCAGTCTCCCATTTCTCAAACAGCAGGGCAGAGAGCAGGGGAACCACTCAGTCTCCCAATGTGGATATACCTACCCTTCAGGGGGCTTCACCTTGAACGGCCAAGGAAGAGCGAACCAGTAACCATGCAGGCCAGGGTTAAAGGTTAGCCCAGAAGCCTGTGAATGTGTTCTTAAAGTCCAGGGTGTCTTGGCTCTTATTCAGCTCCCAAAGAAAGTGGTGTCATATGTTCCAACATTGACACTTGTTCCAAACATAGTGTGAATCCAGCCCCAAAGACACCCTTCCTTCTTTCCTTAGCAGAAACCCTGCTCATGACCTCTCCTTTCCCCTCTAGATGTCTCATCACTCTATGAATGAAAGACAAGCTTTCCCACATTCATCAGTGCCTCATTTTAGCACACTTCCTCCCTCTATCCATTAACGAAAGGTGTCTGGCAACGCTAAACCAGACAGACAGACCAACCCCTCGCCCCTGCTCCCTGTCAGTGCATCTGCCAAGAAAAACATATGAAAATTTGGGGCACTATTTTTAAAAGCAAGTTAAGTAAGGTGCCTTTAAAGTTGAGTCTCCTGGGATTGTGTGAGTCCCCGGGTTCTTGGTTTTATGAGCCCAAGGAATCAAGCAGGTTAGCTTTAATTGTTAAACTAGGTCACTTAAGCCACTGGGCCCTTGTCTAACAAGATGGTATTTATAGGAACTGTATCATCACATAGTTGAACTATTCTTCTAAGATTGATATCATCCTTTAGTTTGCTGGGATGTTTTTTAAACTCAGGAAAGAAGAAACAAACTGCCTCTTCATTAATAGCAACTACTGAGAAAAACAGAAGAGGGGAATAAGGTTGAAATGTTAACTTTTTAACGGAGTGAAAGGCTAGAACTTAATATTCTCTCCTTGCAAGAGTTTTGATTCCCCACTATCAAAAATACAAAGGTCATATTTTGGCCACTAGAGGCTGGGGAAAATTTAATTCAAGTTACTAGCTTGGAAAATGAGTTAAATTTTCTTCATATCACACCTTACTGTGGTAGGATACAACTTTATAATTCAGATTGAAGTGGTTTCCATACAGGTGTCCATAACGTTCATGTGCAATTTTAAATTGCACACAAACTTTATGGACACCCTATACTATTAAATAGTGAATTTATTTTTTCAGATGAACTTTCCAGGTATGTCGTGTTATCATCATGATTTGGTTGTTTTATTTTTCAAAGCTAATTGGCACACATACTCATGATTTATTCCTGATGGTCACAATGGGTAACATTCACCAAGCACTTGCTATATACCAGGTGCTATGCCTATATACTTCAGATACATGAGGTCTGACAATTAAGTTCACAAACTTACCAATGTGCACTTAGGTTGGCAGCATAAACAGCTTCATAAGCTTTCATAAGTTGGTATATCAGTGTCTCACAGCTGTGTTTATGTCAATGTCTAGCAGTTTCTTGCTGATTGGTGTTTATTATTGTTGTTTCATGTTTTGTATGCCATTGTTAGGAATTAGAGCAATGAACAAACACTAAATTTCTTGTTAAAGTTGACAAGAGCAGAAGTAAAATCAGGGCCGTGTTAGTCCAAGTCTATGGAAATAATGCCATGAAGAAAATGGCAGTGTACAAATGAATTAAACATTTTTTTTTTTTTTGGAGAGGAGAGAAAACGTCACTGAAGAAGAGACAGTAGTCAAGGGAAGTCAGTAAGGAGCAAAACTGATTTAAAAATTGCAAAAATTTATCAAATTGTGTGTGAAAATTATCTGCTGACTGTTAGAAGCATAAGCAGGTGAAGTAAACATCAATAGAGAAACAGGAAAACCTTAACTGAAAATTTTGGCATGAGAAAGGTAGGTGCAAAAATGATCCTAAGGGAGTTCACTGATGAAAAAAAGCAAAGGAGAGTTGAAGTTTGCCAAGAACTTTTCGAGAGGCAAGACGATGTCCTGGGCTGTGTTATCACTGGTGATAACACATGAGTATACCAATATGAGCCGGAAACAAACCACTCAAGTGCACCATGGAAGTCAGCCAACTCTTCATGACCAAAAAACGTCCTTCAATACGAATCAAGAGTCAAAATAATGCTGCTAACCTTTTTGATATCAGATTGTTCATTATGAATTTGTACCAATTGGACAAACAACTGATCAAGTTTACTATTTGGAAATGCTAAAAAGGCTCTGTGAAAAAGTTAGATGAAAACAACCTTAACTTTTTGCCAACAACTCATGGCTCTTGCATCACAACAATGCACCAAGTCACACAGCACTATCTACAAGGGAGTTTTTAGCCAGTCAAAAAGTAACCCTCTCTACTCACCTGATCTGGCCCTCAGTGACTTTTGTCTTTACCCAAAGATAAAGGGAATACTGAAAGGAAGACATTTTGATGACATTAAGGATATCAAAGATAAAACAATGACAACTTTAATGGTCATTCCAGAAAAAAGAGTTCTAAAATTGCTTTGAAGGGTGGAGTAGGCCTTGGCATTGGTGCGTACCTTCCCAAGGGGAGCACTGCAAAAGTGACCATAGTGATATTCAGTAATGAGGTAGGTAACAATTTTTCTAGGATGTGTTTGTGAACTTAATTGTCAGAACTCATATTATGTCATTTAACCTTCACATAATCCTATCAGTTTCTATTTTTGCCACCACACAAACAATGAGGAAAATGAGACTTAAAAAGTTTTATAACCTGCCCAGAGTAATACAAGTAGTAATCGGGGCTATTGGGTAAGATTTAAAACCAGGACTGCATAATTGTTGAGGATTCCCAAACCTCTTATCCACTATAGGAGGCTGACTTCCATTGACAAATGGATTGTGTATTTTTTCTATCCAGTTCTGCAGTTGATTCAAAAACTTTGGGAGGGGGTGCCATGCCCTAGGAAGGGCACAGAAATCCTTACCCAAAACAACAAACTTTTATATTGCCTTAGTTTTTAAAAAAATTAAAATGTTTATACATGTTGGAACTTTTCTCTATAATAAGTACATGCGAAATTATTTTAGTAAAAAAAATTATACTATATACTTTTAGTATAGTTAGTTACTAATAACATGTAGCTTTCAGAAACAAAATTTAATGTGGTTTCCAAACAAAATGAAAAATGTTACAATGCAGATTGAACCAAAGCATTACAGATGAACAATTTCTTTTTTTTTTCTTAAATACATGTATTTTATTATTCTTCATTACATTATTCCCCACCCCACCCCTCCGTGGTAAGACAGAATTGATTTACAGAAAAGAATACAGAAAACACCAAAGCTCCTGGTAGAGGGAGAGATTTCAAGTGGGGAGAGAGATGCTCTCTCC
>CAUYRH010014646.1:0-53637 GCA_963574655.1 Perodicticus potto
CTTCTCTCTCCCTACTTGAAATCTCTCCCACTACCAGGAGCTTTGGTGTTTTCTGTATTCTTTTCTGTAAATCAATTCTGTCTTATCATGGATGGGTGTGTGGGGTATATGGGTGTGTGGGGAATAATGTAATGAAGAATAATAAAATACATGTATTTAAAAAAAAAAAACAAAACAATATGATAACTCCAGATTTTTCCTTTTTACTTAAGATTGTTTTGGCTATTCAGGCTCTTTCCTGGTGCCAAATGAAGCATAGAATTATTTTTTCTAGCCCTGTTAAATATGATGTCATTTTGATGGGGATATCATTGAATCTGCAAATTACTGTAAGTAGTACAAACATTTTAGTGATGTTGACTTTACCAATTCATAAGCATAGTATGTTTTTCCTTTTGTTTATACCACCTACAATTTATTTCCTTACTGTTTCACAGTTCTCTTTGTGGAGATCTATAATCTCCTTGTTAAGTGTATTTCTACATATTTTATTTTCTTTGCATTTATTGTGAATTTTAGTGAGTCTTTGATTTGATGTTCAGCTTCAACTTTTCCACATTCAGTATGACTGTGTCTGTTTTTGGTCAAATATAGCTTTTATTATATTGAGATATATTCCTTCCATGTCTAGTTTGTTGAGATTTTTTATCATGAAAGAGTGATGAATTTTGTCAAATGCTTTTTCTCCATCTATTGAGTTGAGCATATGACCTTTATTTTTGCTTCTGTTAATATGGTGAATCACATTTATTAATTTACCTATATTGAATCATCTTTGCATCACTGGGATGAAGTCCACACAATCATGGTGGATTATTGTTTTGATGGGCTGTTGAATTTGGTTTGCTAGTATTTTATTGAGGATTTTTGCATCTTTATTCATAAGGGATATGGTTCTGTAGTTGTTGTTATTGTTGTTGTGTCATTTCCTGGTTTACTTTTGTATCAAGGTAATACTGGATTTGTAGAATGAGTTGAGAAGCATTTCCCCCTTCTTGATGTTATGAAATAATTTCTACAGTGTGAGTACCAGCTCTTGTTTGTAGGTCTGGTAAATTTTGGCTGTGGGTTGATTGGGTCCAGGGCTTTTTTATTACTGCTTTGAACTTGTTGCTCACTATTGGTTAACTAACACCACAGAAATACAAAACGTCATCTCTGAATACTATGAATATCTCAATGCACAAAAACTTGAAAACATAGAGGAAACAGACAACACAGCCTCCCAAGACTCATTCAGGAAGAAATAGAACTCTTACACAGTTTTACTTTTAATAACTTCAATAAATTTATAGAGAAAAACAAAAGGATCCTCTGTCTTTGCTTTCGTTGGTAATAACTCAACGTTTACCCAGTTTAGCAATGTTTACCCAGTTTAGTGGTCAATTGTAACAATTTTGACATCAGACAAACTTTAATTCTGTTTCCTTAAATTATATACTGATAAGTTTGGGAAAATTACTTAACCTCTCTGAAAATCTTTCCTTTTGGCAAATGAGCATTATACTCATAATAATCCAATTTGGCTATTTTGAGGGGCTGATGAATATTTAGCTATTTATATACAGTATTTAGCCAAAAAAAAGGAAAAAGTATAAAACTGATGATAATCACCTTAACTGTAAGTGTTCATTCTGGCATTTATTAACAAACCTAGTGTGTTTGTTTATATGGTGTCAAAATTTAAATAAAAACATATTTTAACATAATAACCTGGAATGCTAGGTTTATATATCACAACCTATTAGGTTAAAATGTGGGTGCTTTAAAACAAACAAACACAGTGAAAACCCTCAGGCTTATGAAAGTATAATGAGAAATGCATTATGTGGTGATAAGAGCTAATACTTCATGCAAATGTGACATTATACATCTCTTTGTGTTTAGGACTATGCTTGTCAGCTATGCAAATGCTAGTCATTATTTCTTAACGTACTCTGGTTCTTAAATAGCACAAAGAAGAATGTTCTATATTTTACTCATTTAGTACATGAATCCGTTGTGATTTTTAAATACATAATAAAACCAAGGAAAACTAGATCACACTACCATCTTTAATCACTGTTCACAACAAATATATGGCAGAGAATTATTAAACAGTACCTCAAGCACACTCTTTCCTGAGGGCAATACATTATTTAGTACCATGTCAGATCACATAAGCTAATTCGAACATGATAAATTACAATAAAAATGCATGCTGATGTTTTGTCCCTGAATTCTAATAATGAGTGTAAAATAGTGTTAACTGTCATTGATCAGACACATTTATTAGCAAGCTAATCCATCAATTGCTGTAATATTGGCTATGAAACAAGTAAGTGTATATGAGTACAGAAAAAGATAAGACACTGTTTACAGCGTATAGGTTCATTTACTCCAGAAATGATAATTATAAAGGTAGGTATAGAATATTAATTTGTTAATTAAATATGGCTTAAATGTATAATAGATGATACTTCCTGGTTGTCTTTGCTTCCCTGAGTTTTAAATTAAAAAATGTGTTTGCTAACTCAGAATTTTCTCTAATTCATTTATCAGTGTACTTAAACTTAACTAATAAAAATATTTATTTTGCTTCAGGCATGAAATTTTCCAGATATTCAAAAACAAATCTGCCAAAACAGTGCCAATAATCTTCTAAGTATTTTGAAAAAATTAATATTTATGAAGGACAAAAAGTTACTTTTCTGGCTCGGCTCCTGTGTCTCAACGGGCTAAGGTGCCAGCCATGTACACTTGAGCTGGCGGGTTCGAATCCAGCCTGGGCCCGCCAAACAACAATGATGGCTACAACCAAAAAATGGCCAAGCATTGTGGCGGACACCTGTAGCCCTAGCTACTTGAGAGGCAGAGGCAAGAGACTCGCTTGAGCCCAGGAATTGGAGGTTGCTGTGAGCTGTGATGTCATGGCACTCTGTCCAGAGTGACAGCTTGAGGCTCTGTCTAAAAAAAAAAAAAAAAAAAAAAAAAGTTACTTTTCTGACTTTGCAATTAAATGTCTATTTTCTCCTCACAAATAGAAATTAATGAATCAATGTTTATGCAACTGTCTGCTCACCAATTAAACACTTATCTTAAGAATTCATAAACATTCTTGCTCTCTCAAGAGTTGGCAGTAGAAAACTTTTCTTTTCTCCCTTTTTCCATAACATTTTTCTTCTGCCTCCTTTCTCTTCTTCACACTTGATGGTTTCTTTCTCGTATCCTTTGTCCTATAACTCTTGTTCTCTGCTTTTCTCCATGCTCGTTGGGCTCCTATATAGTGAGTGCCTAGTGATGAACTCATACAATGTAGCAGATGAATGCATGGTTAAGGCATCAGAGAACAACGCACATAAACCTTGATCAAAGTAATTTAAAACATTTAGAAGCTGAGAAGTTTCCCAGTCCCTAATCTAGGCATCCCAATAAAAGTTTCTATTCTGTTTTTCTTTTTCACATGAACAGAGGACCACTTGGCCAAATTGCTCCATGTCATGGGCAGTGACACTGAGGCAAAATCAGACGGTGAAGAGTTGGAAAGAACAAAGACAGCAAGGAGGGATTGTCCAGTTGGGCAAATGAGAGACTTTCAAACCTCAGTTGAGGTAACGTTAGCAGATCTGGAAAAGACAGGGAAGATGGAATATAAAGAAGAGAAACACTAGAATTTAGTAATAGGTTGAAGAAGAGACACAGTCACAGATTGGAAAGGGAATAAATGCACATTTATGCCTTCTTTCCTCACTGCTTTTTTTAAAAAGCACACACATCACCTGATGGTTATCTGAATGAGAGCCCAGCTGAAGAGGCTGACAATCAGAATCAGCCAAGCCGACAAGTAAAATCGCTATAGGGAACAGTCCTAGAAACAGATTTTACGATTTAGCGGAGATATGTCTTTTTTCTTAAAAGAAACAATCTTGGCTTATATTTTATTCATAAAAGCCATTCTTTACTCTGTTGCCTTGAGTGATTTTGGCTGTGTGTAGATGTGAGTATAGTAGCTTTAAATTCACCTGTGCCCTTGAAACAGCAGCCTGTATTTCATTTGGCATTGTTACCGTGACTGCTGCTCTCCTGCCTTTGTGAGACTGTTACGAATCTCCTCCTCAGAAAATTGTGCTCTGGCGCTATCACTGAATTAACACTTTGCTTAAATGTGTTACTTATACACATACACAAAACTCAGAGGGGATGGCTAAATGACTGAGGAACAACACAAAGGTGTGCTGGTTACAGAGAACACTTAGAGAATTAAAATGTACCAATTTATCCTGGTGAAGGAGAAGGGAGAAGGGATTTATTAGTAATGAATGGACTAATGCATATTAATTAGAAAGTGCATTTTCTTTAAGGTAAAAATAGTAAGCATAATCTCTTTGATCTTCCTAATTTTGCTTCATGCACTAAAGAATAGTTATTGTCCAAAGCAGAACATTTATTTGTACATGAAATTTTTAAGGAGAATATATTCCCAGGAAAGAATTTGGACCATGCTTCCCAACCTTATCTTTACACTGGAACTACCTGTAGAGCTTTAAAAATCCGGAAATCTGAATTCTGCCCTGAGAAATTCTGATTTTAAAATCCTTGTGGTCAATCTGAAGCATAACGAGGGAAGAGAATCACTGTTTTGGGGCCTGCCTGTGTTACCAAACTGAACTTGGGTCCACATGACCAGCACAGCAAAGTCAAATATTGACACCAGGGGTTTGCAGTGAGAGAAAGTAAGTCATTTGTTGTAGGGCAACAGCTAAGGGATGGGGAATTTCTAGAACTTCTTTATTCAATTTCTGTTTATCTGAAGTTTATGTGACAGTGGTCTGTATTTTCTATGGGGGGTGGAGGGGTTCTGCTTCTGAAAAACAACTCAAGGGCATAAGTGAAGGTGTTATTTTGTGTTTCCATAGGGAACTACACATCCTGTGACTCTGATTTACTTGGGTTACTGTTCAAGATATTATCTTTTTGCTTAGCAAGTAACTCATTTACATCCCTAATTATTGGTTACAGGGATTGCTAGGTGCCCAGAATTTCCCTTGAAAGGATTCAATTTTTTTTTTCTTCATTTCCATGCTTGAGGGTATAAGAGGAAGCGTGGCAGGTCCATAAGAGGAGTCCCTGATCCATCTCACTTGTGACTGGGAAAAATATAATTTCTGCCAAACACACTTAACAATAAGATGAGATGTATGAGGGCAGTTCCTTCTGAACTTGAAATATGAAATCACCCATTCAGTGTACAATTCTGTTATTGCATAACCCTGGTAATGTGATAATCTGGGCCACTCATGCTATACAGAAAGGCAGGGATTTTGTAACCAGAGAGTTAAATGGGACTCTTGGCTCTGGCCAGTTACCTGCTGAGATACCTAGGAAAATTACTGCCTCTCTAGCAACATCTGTTTTCTCATCTTTAAGACAGAGGGAGTTCAAAAAATATATCCAACAACTCAAAGACTGTTCAAGTTAAATGAAAGATAATCCATGTAGGATTCAGCACACAGGACTATATTCAGTGTGCATTGATTTCTTCCTTTTTTAACTACAAAATTATCACCTTTTTGCACTTTCTGATGCTCTTTATAAAATAGGCAAAATTATGTTAAAATTACAAAAATCATTAGCCTACTGCCATGTTAGAAATGTCTATTTACAAAAAGGGGAGAAGGTTGGCACATTTAAGTTTTAAGAAAAGAAAAACTATTTAATGATTTAATAAAAATTAAAAAAAAGAAAAAAAGGAAAAAGAAAAGGAAAGGTTTTTTTTTTAAACATATAGGACAAAATATTTTTGTCTTAATAAATGCTGTCCAACTTAAAATAGAGCTAGGATGTTATTCCAAACATGCTGCCACTGGAAACATTTTCAGAACCACACATGTGAAATTTTTTCCAGAATTTAGGGCATATGAAGTAGGACGAGAATATTATACAATTGTAGTTACTAGAGTTCCTGAGAAAAGCAAGCATGTTTCCCAACTCAACACATTTTACCCTTTAAAAGGAGACAGATTGTGATAAAGTAATCCTATAGATACTAGAACATAAATGAAACAGGAGGGATGCACATGTGAATGACAGTGGACCATGAACAAGGCAATGGAAATGGTCCAATGAGAGAGAGGGTGGTGCCCCGGACCACAGTGGGGTCATGGAGACAGGAAGCAGATTGATATGAGCTCTGTAGGAGAGAGACCCACAAGTATTTGGCTATGGGATTTATGTATGTGAGATAAAATCAATAGGACTTGAAAGAGAAGTTTGTGTGTGATATATCTCACTTGAGCGACCAGGTGAAGGATGCTGTTAGTCAGTGAATTGTGAGTACTAAAAAAATATTTTATTTGGACTAGAAGTACTCTGAGCTTGAGATGCCCTTAGACTATCCAGATGTAAAGTCAGGTGGACAATTACAGAGATGCCGCAGAGGCTCAAAGGACAGATATGAGAAGCAGGGACACATGGGTCTCTGAGTACAGGTGGTAAGGTGGCCAGTGAAGCCATGACTGTGACAGGTCATATTCAGGCACAGCACGCAGTGACAAGAGTGCCTTTGGGCACCCTTCTATGAAGGGCTTCCTGGGATGGTATCAACCACCACTCAGGCTGGTGACTTCCGTAAAAGAGCATGTACTGATCCAGGCCAAGGGACTAAACATATTCTCCTTCTTAGAGATTGTTTAGAAATAAAAGGAAAGCTGCTCTTCAAGAAATGTCTCTTTCACATACTTTGTAGTCTTGGAAGAGACGCAAAAATATCCAAATGGCCTTTTACTAGATATAGCGTGTAGAAAGATCAAATGGAAATCTCAGATTAAAAACCTGGAAGATTGTCTTTCCCTTTCAATTTCAAACCCAGCCCAGAATCCTGAGATATATACAGTTTACAGAGATTGTTACCCACTGAGACTTTGTCAAAAGAGTGTTCTTTAATATAAGTTTCATGTTTGGCGGCTGCAATCTGTAATCTAAAATTTAATTAGAGATTTAAAATTGCTAATAACCCTAGCAGCTTCAAAGGTACTTGAGGCTTGCTGGTTCTGCCTATTTAACAGTAGTGAAAAGAGGGAGAGAGAGCAATGACAAACTATTTTTCCTGTGCTAAGACATTCTCTCCACTCCATAGTGTAGAAAACACCTGTGTTGAAGTGAAAATTCCATTTCTATGGACTTTTGGTGGAGTAGTTGAGTCTTTGCTATTTGGGGACAGGGAATCATTTAAAAATTTAACAAGCAATTTAGTCCACCATTTCTTAATTTTAATGGTACCCTTTAGGTTCAAGAGTGCTTTGGTAAGTTGGGTTGCAAATGGAAAGCAGGAAGCCAGTTAAGAAGGGCACTGTCGTAATCAGTCACCATACTCAGGACTCAAAGGGGCAATTGTGAACCGAACTCTGTGCTGTGGCAGCAGAGACATTTCTCAACTTCCCTAACTCCATGTCTTCCTTATAATGATTTGATGTTTTATGTTGTTTCTGTTGCTGAAGTTTGAAATTTTGTGGTGAAATACATGTCAGACTTTCAGGTTATGAATAAAATATTATAATATATTTGCTGATAAACATAAGGTTTCATCAAAGGGTAACATTAGGACATAATTGTTTCAGGTAAGGCGTTCTTGTTGTTGTTTGGTTTTTGATTTTGTTTTTAAGACAAGGCCTAGCTCTATAGCCCAGTCTAGAGTGCAGTGGAATGATCACAGCTCACCACGAACTCTTACTCCTAGCCTCAAGTAGTCATCAAGCCTCAACCTCCCTACGAACGCAGAAAGACTACACAGGTGTGCATCATGACACATGACAAGGTTTTTTACTTTTTGTAGATATGAGATATTGTTATATTACCCACGTTGGTCTCAAACTTTTAGCCTTAAGTGATCCTCCTGCCTCAGCCTCCTATAAGCACTGAGATTATAGGTGTTACTCACCAAAACCACTCTGAGCTTATTTTTTAAAGGGTTACATGTTACAGATACAGTTGAAATCCCTTTTTTTCACCTTTCCCCTATATCATTTCCTTCCTTTCTTTCCCCACTGTAAGTGCAATAAGAATTTAGTGCGCATACAAGAAATTTATATTTTTAGACTGAACGTGCCTGGACCATACAACTTGAAAACTGGTCCAATTATCAAATGATTTTTAGTTCCTTCCAGTCTCTCTTTGACATTCCTTTTTTCACAAAATTTTAGAATTAAGAAAGTACTAGTAATCTTGGCCAAACTTTTTATTTAACAATTATAAATAATTTTTTTTTCAAATTATGAGGTCTAGGGTGGTACCTATGGCTCAGGGAGTAGGGCATCAGCCCCATATACCGAGGGTGGCAGGTTCAAACCCGGCCCCAGCCAAACTGCAACAAAAAATAGTCGGGCATTGTGGCAGGTGCCTGTAGTCCCAGCTAATCGGGAGGTTGAGGCAACAGAATCGCCTAAACCCTGGAGTTGGAAGTTGTTGTGAGCTATGATGCCACAGCACTCTACTGAGGGTGATAAAGTGAGACTCTGTCTCTAAAAAAAAAAAAAATAAATAAATACAATAATATAAAAAAAATTATGAGGTCTAGAGAGGTCAAATGCCTTGAGGAAGTCACATAACAACCTTTCACCTTTAATTTCTTTTACCCGATTTTTCTGACAGTGTAGAAAGAAGGCTATAGTAAACTGTCCTGCCAAACACGTGCTGCCCTCTTGCCCTGAAGAATAGCTCGAGTAGTCCAGAGTGCCCTCACCCCCTTATTTACTTTAACTTCTCACCTACTTCTTATCTATCATTTCAGGACTTTTCTCCTTGATAACCAACCTGGTAAACTAATTAAACCAGCTCTCAGAGTCGCTTAATATCGTATCCATCCTCCACAATTTTGCCCAAGAGGGAACTTTTCAGCCAGTTTCTATTTAAGCCTCTCAAAATATTACTCTATAAGCAGCAACCTAATCTTCTTAAGTGTGTGTGGGAGGGGGAGGAAATCACATTAGAGTTTTTTAAATTTTAATTCGCTTAGGTACCTTTAAGAAAACTTCTCCACCATCGTCTACCCCATAAAGACCTGAGACAATCACGCTCACAATTTAAATTCAGACATAATCACAGTGTGCTAATGAAACCAAGGCGAGTGTGAAGGTAACAGTTTGTTTTTAATGACTATTAAATATTCTTAAATTATAATGAAACATTTAAGATAATATATGTGACATTCAAATGAACACCAAATGATTTCATTTCACACTAGTCAATATTAAATTAATTCCTTCTTACATGAAAATGTTAAACATTACTGAAATAAGCAATAAAAGAAAATTAGTACCACAAACACATCATGGTTGAAAATTTGTTATTTAAGAAAAGACTAAGGCAAATATTATAAAACTGTTTTAAAGTCAATATTTTAAAAAGAATTAGGAGAAATATCATCGCACCAGTAGGTTCAATGTGTGTTTTAATTAATGAACAATCGAAACACATAAAATGTAGACAGGCATAAACAAATTGCTATTTGTACAGTGCAATGCATATTAACAATTAGGCAAGTAGTATACTAAAATCTAAACAATAATTAGAGTCTACACATGATAACTTTCAGAATTACATTTCAAAATTAAAAGTTAAAAATAATCAAGGGTCTGGGAACTTTATCTTTTTTGAATTTGCAATACGCATATGTGATTGGTCATCTGATATTAATATACAAATTGTTTCAAAAGGTGGGCTTGGTTAAAAAAGTTTTTTTCATCTTTATACCTATTCTTACTATTTTCATATCAAATTAAAGACTTATTTAAATGTTATAGAAAAATGACTTAAGTGATCAATTCCATTGCTGGAAGAGTAATACCATAATTACTATGCAATAACATTTTGATTATTTGACCTCCTTATAATTATGCTGAAGAGAAATTTATGTATGGGCTCGTTGATGGACAGGCAATTTTAATTTAGCTTGATTCTATGATAAACTTAAGGTTACTCAGTATTTTTTTTTCCATCAACAATTCATAAACACACACACACACACACACACACACTCTCACATTGATGCCACTCTGCACCATGTTGGGACATAGAAGTAAGCTCAAGAAAATCACAGACAAACAAGGAAGTCACATATGGCCTGCTATGCTTGGGGACTTTAGCAAAGAGTATGGCAGTCCAGAGGCGCTGTGGGTGCTGATTTGAGGTGGCATAACTTTCTGGAAGAAGTGTTGTGTGGGCTGAGTCTTAAAACACTAGTCCTTGCCAGCTAGACAAATGGGTTCAGGCTGAGGGGGAGGAAGGAGATGGCATGGAGAGACAGCTCACACCACCGCAAAGCAGCAACCCATGCGGGGCTCACAGGAGACCACACCCTGAGTGTGAGTTGTGAGATGAGTGTGGGTGGAGTGAGATAGAAGTAGGGAGAGAGAAAGGGTGAGGGTCCACGCCGGCTCACAAAGACCTTCACTTCCCAGCGAGAGGGTTGGAGCTTGATGTCCAGATAGTCCTCAAAATAGTGAGCGAAATGGCATTATCAGAAAGCTCACTGCGGTTGCCTCCTGGTTGTTGGGTGTCTCCAACAATTGGAAGGAGTACGGCACATAAGGACGTACTTTGCCATCATGGCCCAGGGCTTCACTTGTGACTGACTGGAGAGAGAGAGGTTAGAGCTCTGCTGAATTTATGGCCTCATAAAAGCCCTGTATATCTTAAACTGCAACAATAAAATAAAAGATGTAAGATGATTTCATTCTTTATTCCCTCCTTGTAAGCTTGAGGGTAAACTCAAGGGCTCACAAATAGAGGTGGAAATTCACTCAAGTTAAGGTTCTGCAAAATATGGCCCCCAGACCACATTAGCCCACTGCCTGATTGTCCAAATCAAGTGTTATTGGAGCCCAGCCACACTCGTTCTTTTATGTATTGTCAGCGGCTGTTTTTGCACTACAACAGCAGAACATCTCAAAAAGAGACCATATGGCATGCAAAGCCCAAAATACTTACAATCTGGCCCAGTACGGAAAAAGTTTGCCAACCCCTGACTTAAGAGATCATTCTGTCCAGGGCATGTATTTTTTGCCCATGTATTTTCACCTTTTTTGTTTTTCATTCCTTCTTCAACCTCAGTTGTACGTGCAATTATTTTCCTTCTGTCTAAAGTGCATCTTTAGAATATCTTTAGCGAAAGTCTGTAGAAAGGACCCCTCTCTCTGTTTGTCTGAGAAAGCCCCTTTTTTCACTGCCACTTGTGAAATGTACTGTTGGTTACAATTACTCTCTTTTAGCTCCTTAAACACATTATTCCCCTGTTGTCAATCGGCTGCTATGAAGAAGTCAGCGATCAGTCTACCTTCTGCTTCTTCGGAGGTAATCTTACTTCTGTGTTCACCTCTGGCCTCTGTTAAGATTTTTCTTCCAGTCTTTTTTCCTTCAGAAGTTTTGATTTACAGTAGAATCTCTGTAAGTTGATCACCCAAGGGACTGTAACAAACTGGTCAACATACAGAGGTGGTCAACATAAGGAACTAGGCCCACTGTACTGATGCATACATGTGGTGCATGTACAGTCTATGAAAATAAGGTCAACTTAAGGAGGTGGTCAGTGTAGGGAGGGGGTCAGCTATGGAGCTTCTACTGTAATATATTTAGTTGAAGACTGTTCTGCATGGGATTTGTGAGCCTCCTGAATCTGCAGATACTGCCTTTATGGTTTAAAAATTTCTCACCTACTATCTCTTTAGATACATCAGCAGTCCCACATTCTCCCTCCTCCTCATCTGAGACTACGTCTTGTTTTAGTGCTATTCGTGGTTATTAATCTCTCTCATGCATATTCCTTCTTGGGTTTTTTTAATTGAACTCTAGACAATTCATTTCAACCAGTCTTCATGGATAACAAACCTGTCTTCAGCTGTGTTTAGTTTGTTGTTAAGCCTGCTCCCAAAGATTTGAATGTCTGTGAAGTTTTTATTTTGAAACTGGCTATGTCTCTGTTTATTCTTCCTGGTCCTCTGCGATATCCTAAAGTTGGTCCTTCGTTTATTTAAACCTTGTCAACATAGTTGTTTTATAGTCAGTGTTAATTATTTCAACATCTGATGTCTTTGCCTTTTTCTGTGTTTCTGATTTCCATTTCTAGCTCTTTTTCTCATAGTCTAGCATGCATATATACCCAAATATGAGTTTTGATGTAATGAGCATTCTCTCTGAAAAGCTGTTTTTAGGTCTGACAAACATTCTTTTTGAAAAAGAATGTTCATTGTTACATCAAGTTTAAGATGACACAGACAATTCAATATACAGCTAGTTCTGCCTAGAATTTGTCATTTCTATTCACCCTTAGCCTGAGGGTAAACTCTGCAGTCTCCGCTTACCAAAGAGTCCTATAAGACTCCAGGGTTAGGTGTGCATTAGCTTTGATTTTGGTCCCATTCCCAAAAGATCTGTGCTAGAAAACAAAACACCTTCAGGGCAAAAATCAGTTTTGAGCCAGCATAAATCTTCAAGTCTTTGTTATTCCTTCCTTTTCAGCCTGATAATTTCTTATTATCTTGTTGTCTGTGTGATACTTTTAAGAAGTTCTTTTGTAATATTTTATCTAGTTGTTGTAGTTGTTTTCAAAGGAAGGCTATATCCCAATGACCTGACCTTCCCATTATTAGAAACAAGAAGTCTTGTGAACATGCATGTTGAAAGGTAAAACTATTAGGCTAAGAGAGGCGTAAATAAAAATCTAGCTTTCTGCTAAAAACAGAGCTGCCCCTGCTGCCTCAGTGGGTCAGGAGGAAGTTTTTCACTCACTAACCTTTCTGTGGGCTAAAAGGACAGTAGTCAGGCTCTGTGCTCTTTTTGCTCCAACATGGTCCAAAGCTTATGCTAAAGTAACCAGTTGAGGCCATTTTTGTTTATAAAGTGCTATGGCATGACAAACAACTAGAATACTAAAGCCTCTTTGCTATGCTGTAAAATTACAATTTACTGCAGCTTTTTCAAACAAGATGTGGAGTCTGTCTCCACCCTTTGCACCTTGGCTGCTTTGTATATTACTTTGTATGTTACTTTATGTGTTCTAAATAGAGGCTCAAGAATCTTTGGTCTCAGCCACCTTTCCTTTAAGAACCCTGTGAACTTTGCATGTGATAGATTCCTGGAGAATTTGACACCACGTGGAAAGATGCCCTGCTCATTCCAGCCAGCAAACCTATCAGCTGAAGAGAGACTCATGGTGTAAGCTAAGAGCACCTGAGTCTGGCCCAGATTAGAAACGTCACTCTGCAAACCTACCCCAGGTTCCCAACCTCAGGATTCATGTTCTAAATAGCTGGTTGTTGTTTTTAGCTACTAAATCCAAAAGAGGTTAGATGTGCAGAAAATCATAACACATAGCACTATTACTTTCGTAAAATTATTTGTGATGAAGTCCCTATTAGTCTCTTAATTGTCAAATCAATGAGCTTGTTTCAGTGTTTATCTAATGAGCCCACTTTGTAATAGCTGACAGTCTTGATTACTCTTAAAATAACTTTAAGGTGCTATTTTCTGTGATACTGCACCTTCTTACTTTTGCTAGAACTTCTGTACCGTTCATTCCCCATTTCCTTTCTGGATTTTATTTTTTCTTGTTTTTCCTATAAATATTATCATTCATCAGCTTTCAGTCTTTTTCTCATTTCTTCTCCACCCACAAACTTTTCCTGTTGGATCTTCTCTTTATTTCTTTCAACTTCCACCTTTATGTTGGTAGTGATATATGATATAGGATAGGATAACATAATCTATAATCTTTATATAAAATCTCTTCCTGCTTTACAGACTGGAATACGTCATCTGACGGGTAGATGACAGTTAGATATATGTGTATCCCTGAGCCCTAAGCTTCTACATATCCCAAAGTATACAATCACGTTCTTCTCTGCCATCTGCTGGCTGGCTAGTTACTCCTGTGTTTCATATAGTGTCATAGCTGGTCACCCAGCCTGGGAGAGAAACCTGGGCCCAAGGCGACTCACGCTTTATCCTCCTCCATCCCCGCTATTTCTCTTACATTGCTCTGGTTCCAGCCGGGCCTTCCTGCTCTCTCTTTTGAAACATTTGTAATAGTTCCTAACTCTACTCTGTATTTATTCTAAACATCAACTGTCCAAAAAATGTTTTTGAGAAACAACTTTCAGAGCATTTACTCACACTGCTCTTCTACCAAGAGCGTCCGTCCACTCTGTGGACCACCACACCGCTTCTAAGATTCAAGTCAGTTTCCTTTCAGGATCTTTTCATGAAACATACAGATTGGATTTGGTGTTACACCTTTGTGATTCCACAAAACCCGGTATGGATCCCTATAAATCCCTCTGCACACAATTTTGCAAATTTTTAATAATGTGTTTATTAACCTCAGTCACACTCTGTGAAGTCAAGTGCTGTTTCTTACACATTTTTACATTCCCAGCATGTAGTAACAGTACCTGACAATTGCAGCCACTGAGTAATTTTAAAATTCAAAAACAATGCTTAAAAAATACACCGACCTTCCCAAACCCCAACAATATTTGCGGGTTCAACGTCATCTGAGAGTTGGTCATTCAGACGGCAATATGATTTCAAAGGACTTGGGAAACTTGCTCTGTTGTCCCAGGAAAATGCCCAAGGAGTGCACTCTGTGTGGACCATGTACTGTCTGACAAAGGGTTGTGAAATCCGGTGCATGGTCCTTTCCAATCCTGCCTGGTACTATGATTATAGTCCCTAAGCAGCTTGAATTTCCTGGGCAAGAGAACATGATGCTGTAATAATTCAGAAGCTGTTTTTGTGTTCTTGAAACATATGGTGCTAGCTCAGATTTATCTTGGGAAAAGCTGGTCAGGAAGAGAAACTGCTGAAGAGCAGAAATCTTTCCCAGCAGCTAAGGAAACAACGGAGGGGCACTGGCATCCTTCCTCCCAGAGCGCAGGCTTTCTGCCAGTTTGTGGTCCATATGCTGAACCCAGAGAGCTGCTTCAGTTCTAATAATGATTGTGTCAAGTTGTGTGGGGCTGATGCTCCCCCAGAGGGCTCACACTTCCAAGCATACCTAAATGCACCAGTTAGAAAGCAGAGCCTCAGAAAAATGGATTAGCATTTCTAAGAAAAGGATTTATTTTTATTCTTCCTGGTAACAGAGTGGCAAGTTGCAAAGAGTTCTGTTTTTGCACCGTGCTGGTGTTCAGTTGGCTGCAACACTTGGTCTAGGAAGAGCTCATGGCACCAAACATGGCTGTAGAAGGCCATAGAGAAAACCTCAAGTGCCCCCATGGCTTATCTCTTACAGAATAATTTGTATTGGGGTTAAGTGCAACTTTGAAATTAATAACATCCTGAAAGTTCAGCCTGAATTTCACTCTGTGATTGATTATTTCTTTATCTATGCAGACTGGATTTGAATGAACAAATTGTTTGCCCACGGAATAAAAAAACATTGTTACTTTACGTGTTATATGTGCTTTTTGAAATATTTGCTTCATCTGCTTAAGCAATGCTAGAGAATAGAAATGCTAGCTCCTTTCCTTCCCCTTCCCTTGCCCCCAATTCCATCTGTGTGTGCCCACAGGTACACAAGGACACTGTATGTGTGTGAATACTTACAACCGTTCCAATATGATTCACATTATGATAATTGAAAGTTCATCATTTAGTGGAGCAGATTAAATACTTCCCCTTAAATATTAACATGTTTAGAAAACTAATTTCCGTACAGATAAAAGTGGTAATAACCCAGTTCTTTCAGATTTTTAATGAATTACTCAAATCAAATAAATGAGTTTATAGTATATTTAGAAAATATAGTTAAATGGAGGCATTTTAATAAAAATAATACTTCTCAACAGCCAAGTTTCAAACTGAAAAATCAGAAGTAGGTGTATAAACCTATTGAATATTCTCCTAATGACAATAAGGTATATGCTAGGAAATTTTCTCCCCCCAAAAAATGTTTCTCAAAAAGCATACACATATTCCATTTAATTGAGCATTCTTAGTCCTGATTATCTCCTTTCTAATGCTGATTGCATTTTACAAAATATGTTTTTGTACTTTTGTGTTTGTAAATACATATTTTATACGTATTATATTTATATGTATTTTATAAAATAAGTTTATGCTAAAATACATTACCTGACACTAAATAAATAAGTATGGTGTACACATTTCATACACCCATATGCTATCTTCCATAACGTGCTCTCAAAGAACCACAGCAGACACTGCGGGATGAGGGGAATGTTCTGATCCCATGGGGATTAGCTGGCCACATTCTCAGGCAATGGGCCCTTGGTGTGCTCCAAGGAAGTGTTGCTTTGAAGTGTTTTATTTATTTTACTGCACTGTCTGATGATGCCATTTCTCTTATCTTATGGTAAGCAGTTTGGATCCTTAAAAGTTAAAGAATAACAAAGCTGAATTTGCCATTGAAAATAAAACACCTAGATGAGTTGACTACATGTTAAAAGAGTAGGGTTATGATGTTGACTTTAAGGAAATGGTTGAAAGAAGAGATGGATTTTAGAGACTAGTAGGAATCCATTAATACTTTTATGGGCATCCAAAAAAAATTGCTAAATCAAATACTACAAATAATTTCCGAAACAGTGGTTTCCAAACTAGAGCGTGCATCAGAATCACACAGCAGGCTAGGTGAACCACAGATTGCTGGCTCCAATTTCAGAGTTTTTATTCCGTTAAGTTAAAGATGTGACCTAGAGCATGCATTTCTAACAAGTTCCCCACCTTTGCTGATGCTGTCAGTTGGTGTCTTAGTCAATTTGAGCTGCTGTAACAAAACACCATAGTCTGGGTAGCTTACAGAGGCAGAAATTTATTTCTGATAGTTTTGGAAATTGGAAAGTTTAAGATTGAGGCTCCATAGGTTCCATGTCTGGTGGGAGCCCTCTCCTTGTTCATAGATACCTCTTACTCTATCTTCACATGATGGAAGGGGAAACCTCGCTCCCTCAGGCCCCTTTTGTAAGGATACTAATTCCATTCAGGAGAGCTTCACGTACATGACCTCATTGCTTTTCAAAGGCACCACATCCTAGCACAATCACCTTGAGGGTTAAGATTTCAGTACATTAAATTTCTAGGGACACAAATATTCAGATGATAGGTGTAATAGGGAACCACACTTACAGAACCATTCTTCTAGAACAATACCTGTAGGGCTCTTCAATCTGGAGTTCATAAGGATTATTGAAGTATTATTTAAGAAAACCAAAATTGGTGCTACCTAACTCACTGTGCACAGGAATAAAAAATACAATTGGTTTATATTAATTGTGTATTCTTTTTCCATGGAGCAATCAATAAAAACCTTTAGTGAATTTTATATACAAATTTAACATAAAAACAAGCAAACAAAAAAGAAAACCCCTCCATTCTGGCATGATTGAATTTGAATTCCTGGACACAATTAACTAAGTGTCCCATGCCTTCTACACACTCTCCTGCCTTCCCGCTTTGGCCACTCCCCCTCAGAGCAGCATCATGGAAAACTGTCATCACCTAAGCCCACTGCATCTCAGTGCCTACATGCCACCCTTTCACCATAACCTCCTTAAAGACTTCAGCCTCTGAGTTCCTCTATTTTTTCCTTCTTTTCTCAGTTTCTGAGTTCATTCTCTTCTGCTTGTACTCTTTTTCTGAACTCCCCTAGACCTCATGGTCCATCATCACATTGACCATCTCTTTCCAACATTAGAAGTGTCCTTCCATTGTTGTCATTCTTGCCCATGGCCATAATATCCAGTGTAATCATCTTTTCCTCCCTGACTTCCACATTACCAGTCACCTTTAGGAAAATGAATGGTAAGACCATCATGTGAATTTGCAACTGAAAAATGTATGATCTCCAATATTAATTGAGCAGTAATGAGACATGTCCCTAATTAGCACTCTCTGCCATTTTTTCCACAACCTCTCAGAATTTCATCACTGAAATCCCTGTCCATCATACTGTGGACACAGATCTTTGCTCCTCTACAATACACATGAAATGATAATAATAAAAGCTCCCAGTCCATTTTTCCTTTCAACTTGCTTCACCTTTGCCTGTCTTGGCCCTTGGCCCTTCACTAATGGGTACCTCATTGCTTCCTGCATCAGAAAACAAGAGCAGAAGCAAGAACCAGGACAAAGTTAGTGTTGAATAAGTGCCCCATCTCATTTTACCCATTTTAACACCAGTATAAAGCCTGGAAAAGCAAGCAACACTTATATGTCCAACAACCACGCTGATCCATCATACTCTGCACATCCGTGGATCATGAAAACCCAAACAGAGAAAAAACTGCCTCTATTAAAATTATTTCTTTCCTGATTTTTCTCTCAAACTAGGCTGTGAGATTTTTGTTCCCAGTGGCTCTTGCCTCTCATCTCTGCTTCCAACAATTTGCTCAGTACCTTGTACCTCACAGGGGCTGCTCAGTAAATAAATCAATGAGTCATCACTCTTCTTTCATTGTCCAGTTTATGCTGATCTTCACTTTGTACTCCATATCCCCCTTAGTTTTCTTTTCTTGAGTATCACTTTTTTTTTTTTTTGACACAGAGTCTCACTTTTTCGCCCTGGGTAGAGTGCCGTGGCATCACAGCTCACAGCAACCTCTTGGGCTTAAGTGATTCTCTTGCCTCAGCTTCCCAAGTATCTGGAACTATAGGCACCTACCATAATTCCAGCTATTTTTAGAGATGAAGTCTCACTCTGGCTCAGGCGATCCACCCACCTTGGCCTCCCAGAGTGCTAGGATTATAGATGTGAACCACCGCA
Source organism: Perodicticus potto (assembly GCA_963574655.1). Lineage (NCBI taxonomy): Eukaryota > Metazoa > Chordata > Mammalia > Primates > Lorisidae > Perodicticus > Perodicticus potto. The sequence continues at coordinate 18,755 of CAUYRH010014646.1, forward strand.
CCCGGTCTGAGTATCACTTTTTTTTTTTTCTGTAGTTTTTGGCCGAGGCTGGGTTTGAAACTGCCACCTCCGGCATATGAGGCTAACGCCCTACTCCTTTGAGCCACAGGTGCTGCCCCAAGAGTTTCAATTTTTTATATTATGTTTTATTTACTTATCCATTTGCCAATTGTTCACATCTATTTAAATATATTTATGACATAAACGTGCAAAGAAAGAAAAAAGTGGAAAGAAATGGCTATTTCATTCAGAAATAGCCATTGCTAGTGTGTTAAACAACATTCTGGATAAAGCTCTGTGCCTGTTTAAAATTTGTAGTCCCTGGGTCTTATTCTGATTTCTTTCTGTAGTTACCTCTAAGGAGTGGAGGATGGAATTCTACCTAGAGTAGTTATTTGAAAATGATAACTTCAAATATCATCTCCAACTGGTGGGATTTTCTCAGGGGAGTCAGGGAGGAAGGCACTTGTACTTGCCTGCGAACAACCTAAAATTTCGGTTTGGGTATATTGTCTCACACACACGATCACAAAATCTGTTATGTTCTCCACCTTAGGAGCATGTCTTTGTTGAGAATTTGGCTTTCAGGGTGGGACTGCGGTTCACAGCAGAGACCTGTGATCTGATGAGATGACCACTGCCTCCTGCCCCCTTACTATTTTATGCCCAATCATCTTTGGCCTCTCTGTCCTGCTCTGCCTCGGAGCTACACTTCTGCATCTGGTCGCTCGCCCTTCCTCCTTCAGACCGTTCATACGTCTAGACCTCTTCAACACTTTGCACCAAAGCGTTACTAGGTTGCCTTCCCTGAATCCTCTCACTCTCTTTTACAGAAGGCTGTAGTCGTCCAAAGTCTGAGGATCTCAACAGAAGCTTTAATAATTTCCCTTCATTTTTATCCACATTTTAATATGTGGTGGAGATTTTTTTCTCTTTTTAACTTTAGGTTTGATGTTAGGGTTTTCTGTGTTTTCTTTGCCATACTGACAAAGTGTTATTCTCCCTTCCCCCTTCTCTCTCCAGTACACGTTTACTGAGGCTTAAGGGGGGAGAACAGATTAAAAATGGCTTTACACTATCATTTTTAATTGGACGCCCTACTAATTTATCTTGAAAAATTAACAATAATAGCAGCAACCAAAAATAAAAAGAAAAAATGTTTCTAGTTATACTTTGCCCCTGGAAAAGGCTTCCTTTCAAAACCCTTTGACCTGCTGGCCAGCTTCTCTCATCTTTGAATTTATATGCTCAGCCCACAGCCTCTGCACTCTGCTGTCTGGTATCATCAGCCTGGTTGTTACTCAGTGCCAAGAATAACATCCCGGCAGAAGCATAAGCTGAAAATGGTCACAATGGTGCTCTAGAAGCAACTTAGTCGGTAACACCACTAAATAGTCACCCTGGCTTCAGGTAGCCCAGGACACCACTACCACCTCCAGCCATGGCCACCTATTGAATGCATACATCACACCAGGCGCTCTGCTAAGGGTGTTGATGCATTTTAATCTTTTTCCATTCAGCAGCCTGGGACTTTTCTGTTATATTCACATTTTCAAAACAAAGAAAGTGAACCTCAGAAAGCTTAAATAATTTATGCTAGTTATAGCACACTAATAAGTGGTGAACTCTCTCTGTTTGACTCCAAAGTCTATATTCTTGAACACTATCCAAACTAATAGCAAATAACTCACTTTCCAAACATTTCCTGCCCATTATCACCTCATTAATTTGTTCATTTTATTGCTCAGTTCCAGAATGGTCTTGCCACTCCTTTAACATAAAACATCCCATCTATTCTTAAAGAGCCAGTTTATATATCATCTTGTATCTTATTCTTTCCCTGATTATTTAGAATGAAGTAGCGTTTCTTCTGTGCTACTAAGGAATGTCTGTTCCGAACTCGTGTTAACGTATCAGCCCATTGTGAAATGCGTTTATCACCTTTATGTCTCAAAGTTGTATTTCCCCTCTCTTACCACATCTGGTACAGGACTGTTTTTTATTTTTGTTTTTGTTTTCAGCACTTACTTTGAGTACAGAGTATGAAAAAAAGGAGGTATGATACAATGAAAAAATAATATAACATTTTGTATACGAATGTGTGGGTCCATTTCTACAATTCACTAGCTGTGTAATATTAAAAAAGGCAAAAAGGGACTGTTGGGCTTCAATATTGTCTTCTGTAAAAATGATCATCATTGTAAGACTACTTGTTCTGCCTTTCATTGAGTTTTTAAAGGAGAATCATACACAATAAGAAACACGGAAATGTTTCATAACTCATAAAGTACCATGTGACTATATTTTGTTATTAGTCATAAAAAATCATTGACAGATCAGGTAATTCTTTCATTGACTTTTAAGCAGATTAGTAAGCAGTGAAAGAAATCACATCTAGGATGGTTGGACCTAAAATGCTGTTGTTTCCTTAGCTGAAGTTACCTGGTTCTTCATTTCTTCTGGCATTTTCACCACCCACTAAGATAAAAAGCTAGAAGACAGAAACCAGGAAAACTGGTATACATAATGTGTAAGTCTAGCTAGAAAGCAGCAGTGAACCAATCCAAAATAAGAAAACTCCCCTTCCCTCCTGAGAGGTCGAGGAGAAGCTTTGTGTCAACTGTTACAGATACTAAGTATGCAGAGTTTAAAGTTGCTTAAAAGATATGGAATATGGGTGCTCCTTTTGAATCAGCCCATGTGAATTAAGTCTCACATACATAATTGTCTGCATCATAAACAATATTATAAATGACTTATAATTAATTTGATGAGCATCAGAATAGGTTTTGTGAGGAAATACACTATATTATTACTTTATAAAATAACTTGCCCATTATAAAAGATGATTAAAATTTAAAAAGGAAATTTGATCTAATTTTTAAATTTTAATATAGATTTTACAATGGATGATAGTAATGTAAAGCATATTTATTTTGCTTTGGAAGGGAAACAAACTTGGAGAAATCATAATAATTTGGTGTCATATAAGCCTAAAAAGTAATACGTATTTAATAAATATTTGTTCAATGAATAAATAAATGGCAGCTGTGGGCATAAGCTAAAAAGTCTTTGTAGATAAAGAAAAGGCTGATACAATAATTCTTTTGACCCATAAAGTGGTTTATTAATTTTATATACACACATAAACTTTAAAAAATAAGTTTTAGAGAAATACATAAAGTATGAACTAATGTGCTCATTATTCTGCTAAATGAATTTGTCATTTATGAAAGAATAGGTATTATATCTTGTGTTTTTGTGTAGATACATATGTGAATCCCTTTAAATAACTTTTTAAATTTTCTAACAATGAAGAAACTCTGCTTTCATGAAATGTATAGTTTCTATGTATTTTATGAAGACATAGGTTTATGCAACAGAATCAAGAACCTCACATTACCGTCTGATCTTTGAAAAACCCAACAAAAGTATGCATTGGGGAAAAGAATCCCTATTTAATAAATGGTGCTGGAAGAGCAAGATAGCCACATATAAAAGTTGAAATTGGACCCTCACCTGTCACCACTTAAAAAATTAACTCACTCTGGATAAAAGATTTAAATCTAAGACTCAAATCTCCCCAAAAACAAAAGTCCAGGACCAGATAGCTTCACAACAGAATTCTACCAAACCTTTAAAGAGGAACTAGTACCTATATTACTTAACCTTTTCCAAAACATAGAAAAAGAAGGAATACTTCCCAATAATTCTGTGAAGCAAATATCACCCTGATCCCCAAACCAGGAAAAGACTCAATAAGAAAAAAAAAATTATAGACCGATTATCTCTAATGAATATTGATGCAAAAATACTCAATATGATCCTAGCAAACAGAATCCAGCAATACATCAAACAAATTATACACCATGACCAAGTGGGTTTTATGCCAGGCTCTCAAGGCTGGCTCAATATACATAAATCTATAAATATAATACATCACATAAACAAATTAAAAAACAATGATCGTATGATTCTCTTAATCGATGTAGAAGAAGCTTTTGATAATATCCAGTTTCATTATCAGAACACTTAATAAGTATAGAAGGGACATTTCTTAAACTAATAGAGGCCATCTACAGCAAACCCACAGCCAACATTATATTGAATGGAATAAAATTGAAAACATTTCCACTCAGATCAGGAACAAGACAACGTTGAACACAGTCGCCACTGCTTTTTTAACCTTATAATGGAATTCTTAGCCATTGCAATCAGGGAAGAAGAGATGATCAAGGGTATCCATATAGGGTCAGAGGAGATCAAACTTTCACTTTTCACAGATGATATGATTGTATATCTGGAAAATACCAGGGATTCTACTACAAAACTCTTAGAGGTGATCAAGGAATACAGCAGTGTCTCAGGTTACAAAATCAACACTCACAAATCTGTAGCCTTTATATATACCAACAATAATCAAGCTGAAAAAACAGCAAGGACCCTATTCCTTTTATAGTAGTGCCATAGAAGATGAAATATCTGGGAGTGTTCCTAACAAAGGACGTGAAAGATCTCTATAAAGAGAACTATGAAATTCTAAGAAAAGACATAACTGAAGATGTTAACAAATGGAAAAACATACCATGCTCATGGCTGGGAAGAATCAACATTGTAAAAATGTCCATACTACCTAAAGCAATATACAATTTTAATGAAATACCTATTAAAGCTCCACTGTCATACTTTAAAGACCTCAAAAAAATAATACTTCATTTTATATGGAATCAGAAAAAACCTCGAATAGCCAAGACATTTCTCAGAAATAAAAGCAAAGCAGGAGGAATCACACGGCCAGACCTCAGGCTATGCTATAAATCTATAGTGATCAAAACAGCGTGATTACTAGCACAAAAATAGAGAGGTAAATGTATGGAACAGAATTGAGAACCAAGAGATGAACCCAGATATTTATCGTCATTTGATCCTTGATAAGCTCATCAAAAATATAAACTGGGGGAAAGATTCCCTATTTAACAAATGGTGCTAGGTGAATCAACTGGCAACTTATAGAAGACTGAAACTGGACCCACACCTTTCACCATTAAAAAAAATTGACTCTCACTGGATAAAAGACTTAAACTTAATACATGAAACTATAAATATTCTTGGAGACAGTGCCGAGGAAACATTTGAAGAAATTGGCCTGGGAGAATACTTTATGAGGAGGACACCCCCAGGCAATTGAAACAATACCAAAAATACATTACTGGGATTTGATCAAACTCAAAAGCTTCTGCACTGCCAAGAACACAGTAAGTAAAGAAAGTAGACAGGTTTCAGAGTGGGAGAAGATATTTGCAGGTTATGTTTCTGAAAAAGGTCTGATAACCAGAATCCACAAGAGAACTCAAACTTATTAATAAGATTATTAATAAGAGAGAACTCAAACTTATTAATGATCTCATTCCATTGTGAGCAAGAGACTTGAATAGAAGCTTCTCTGAAGAAGACAGGTGCGTGACCTACAGACACATGAAAAAATACTCATCATCTTTAATCATCAGAGAAAGGCAAATCAAAACCACTTTGAGATATAATTTAACTCAAGTAAGAGTAGCCAACATAACAAAATCCCCAAACTACAGATGTTGGCGTGGATGTGGAGAAAAGGGAACACTTCTGCACTGTTGGTGGGAATGCAAGCTAATAACATCCCTTTTGGAAAGAAGTTTGGAGAATACTCAGGGATCTAAAGGTAGACCTGCCAGTCAATCCTGCAATTGCTCTACTAGGAGTATATCCAAAAGACCAAAAATCACTTTCAAACAGAGATATTTGCACCAGATTTTTCATTGCAACTCAATTCATAATTGCCAAGTCATGGAAGTAGCCCAAGTGCCCATCGACCCATGAATGGATTAATAAACTGTGGTATTTGCACACCATGGAGTACTATGTAGCCTTAAAAGATATGGAGACTTTACCTCTTTTATGTTTACATGGATGGGGCTGGAACATATTCTTCTTAGCAAAGATCTCAAGAATGGAAGAAAAATTATCCAATTTACTCAGCCCTACTATGAAGCTAATTTACAGCTTTCATATGAAGGCTATACCCCAATTATAGCACAAGAATATGGGGAAAGGGGCAAGGGAGAGGAGGGGAGGGGGGAGGATGGGTGGAGGGAGGGCAATTGGTGGGGCCACACCTACGGTGCATCTAGAAGGGTACAGGTGAAACTTACTAAATGCAGAATACAAATGTCTTCATACAATAACTAAGAAAATGCCATGAAGGCTATGTTGAACAGTTTGATGAAAATATTTCAAATTGTATATGAAACCAGCACATTGTACCCCATGATTGCATTAATGTACACAGCTATGATTTAATAAAAAAAATGGAAGAAAATGTATCCAATATACTCAGTACTTTTATGAAACCAATTTATAATTACTCACACTTTCTTGTGAAAGATAGATCACAACTGTAGCCCAGGATGAAGGAGAGAAGTGGAGAGGGAAGGGAGTGAGGGGGGAGGTTTGATGGAAGGAGGGTAAACGAGGGGACCACACCTATGGAGCATATTGCAAGGGTAAAAATCAAATCTATCAAGTAGAGAACATAAATGTCTTAACACAATAATTAAATAAGTGAGGTGAAAGCTATATTAATTAGTTTGATGTAAGCACTCCAAATTGTATAAAAAATCAACAAATTGTACCCTCAAAATGCATAAATGTATTCATGATCTATGTGTATATGTCTTAATAAAAGGAAAATTAAAATTAAAATAAAAACCTAGTAATTCAGAAATAAGGAACAATGAACTCCAGAGCTTTCACATAGAAGCATTATATTAATTAACTCAGTTATATTTCTCTACCTATTAAAATAAGTTTAACATGGAAAAAAAACTAAGTCAAAGACACAAAATGATAAAAACCCAATAGGAAAATGTGTAAAAAAACTCTTAACTATAATAACCTTGGGAAACAATTTTGGAAGAAGACCCCACTGGCAACTGCCACACAACAAAAATAAATAAATGGGACCTGATCATGTTAAAATGCTTCTGCACAAAAAAAGTGCTCATCATCCTTAATCATCAGAGAAATGCAAATCAAAAATACTTTGAGATAGCATCTAACCCCAGTAAGATTAGCCCACATCACCAAATCCCCAAACTAGAGATGTTGGCGTGGATGTGGAGAAAAGGGAATACTTCTACACTGCTGATGGGACTGCAAACTAATATGTTCCTTTTGGAAAGATGGTTGGAGAACATTTAGGGATCTAAAAATAGACCTGTCATTTGATCCTATAATTCCTCTCTAGGTATATATCCAGAAGACCAAAAATCACATTATAACAAAGATATTTGTACCATAATGTTTATTGAAGCCCAATTCATATTTGCTAAGTTGTGGAAGAAGCCCAAGTGCCCATCAACCTGCGAATGGATTAATAAATTGTGGTATATGTCCACCATGGAATATTATGCAGCAGACTTGAAAAAAGATGGAGACTTTACCTCTTTCATGTTTACATGGATGGAGCTGGGATATATTCTTCTTAGCAAAGTATCTCAAGAATGGAAGAAAAAGTACCCAATATACCCAACCCTACTATGAAACCAAAGCTATAACTCAATTATATCCCGAGATGTAATATGGGATATAATTGAAATTCATATAAAAGCTATAACCCAATTATATCCCAAGAATATGGGGAAAGGGTATAGAGAGGGGAGGGAACGGGGGAGGATGGGTAGAGGGAGGGTAATTGGTGGGACCACGCCTACAGTGCATCTTACAAGGGTACATGTGAAATTTACTAAATGCAGAATATAGATGTCTTAACACAATAACTAAGAAAATGCCGTGAAGACTATGTTAGCCAGCTTGATGAAAATATTTCAAATTGTATATAAAATTAGTACATTGTACCCCACGATTGCATTAATGTACACAGCTATGATTTAATAAAAAAAATAAAAACCTTCTGCACAGCTAAGGATACAATACAAGGCAAACAGACAGCCTTCAGAATTGCAGAAGGTATTTGGATGTTACAAACCTGACAAAGGGCCAATAACCAGAATCTACAAAAAACTCAAGCAAATCAACAAGAAAAGAGTAAATAACCACATCAGTCAATGGGCAAGGAACATGAATAGAAACTTTTCCCAAGAAGATAGATGAATGACTAACAAACATAGGCTCATTATCGCTAATCATCAGAAAAATGCAAATCAAAACCACCTTGAGGTATTACCTAACCTCAGTGAAAACAGCCCATATTACATATCCTAAAGCTGCAGTTGCTGGTGTGGGAGTGGAGAGATGGCTACACTTATGCATTGTTGGTGGAGTTGGAAACTAGTACACCATTTTTGGAAAGAAGTATGAAGAATCCTCAAAGAACTAAAAGTAGACCCCTCCCCAATTTGGTCTTACAATCCCATTACTATGTATCTACCCAGAAGGAAAAAAAAAATCATTTTACCATAAGGGCGTTTGAACTCTAATGTGTATAGCAGCTCAATTCCCAATTACAAGATGTGGAAATAATTCAAGTGCCCATCAACCCATGGCTTAACAAACCCTGGCATATGTATACTATGCAATACTATTCAGCCACAGAAAAGACAGAGACTTTGCATCTTTTGTATTTATCTGGATGGATTTGGAGAACATTCTTCTAAGTAAAGTATCCAAGAATGGAAAAGCAAGCATCTCATGTACTCAGTTCTAGTCTAAAACAAGTAGATCAATAACTACAGGCCCACTCTAGACAAAACACACATCATTCAAGAAGGGGGAGTGAGTAAAGGGGATGGGCAAGTTGACACCTATTGGGTACAATGTAGGGGTATATGGGACACTTTCCTGATGAGGGACTCAGCTCCAACTCAGACTTTAGAGTTTACCTTAAAAACACCAATAATGTAATCATATTAACCCAGAGTAAAAAAAAAAGTATGAAATTAAATAATTTAGAAATTTAAAAATGTTATATATATGACATATTATATATTATACATATATATATATATATATATATAATCTATCTCATAGCAATATTCCCTGTAACTTAGGTAGTAGGCAATTAAGGCATGCCTACTCTTTTTGAAAGGAATCCAGTAACTGACTTATTAATTAATTAATTATGACTGATGGAGTTCAAGTTTTTGTTAAATATAAAAAGAAAATGTTAACACAGTAGGGTTAATTGCTGTTACTTTACACTGTGATGTGCAAATTAAAATCAGGAACATGTCATTTAAGTAGGCTTACAAGTTATTCAGAGTTAGAAATACGCCAGCAGCTGACCTTTATTGTTATACTTTATTGCGACTAAAGCTCCGTGGATGTCATTCAATTTCTAGTGTGAATTGACTGAAGGTGATAAAAGAAACCAAATATCTGGACTGAGGCATATATTTTAGGAAATAGAAAAATTACTTTCTTACCCTCAGTAAACTTTTTCAATGATCACAAGAGTCAAAGGGCAATCTCCAGGCCTCTACCTTGTACAACACGAGGTAAACTACTTCAATCACAGTCCAGAAAATGAAGTGTAAAGGTTACATTGTACGAGTAAAATGAGGAGAGTCTGTTGAATTGTGAGCGGCTTGTCTGATTAATTTTGGACCCAGATGAATACCTGTTTTGAAATAATAGTTCCAATTGTGTTTACTGAAGTCAACAGAATTTAATTATTTGAATTTAAATGTCGTATTGAATTACACATGTAATTAATTTTAGTTGAGGTAGTTTTACCTAGTTTTAATGGTGACCATCATAGCCTTAAAGTAGATAAAAAATATATAAGGATAATAGAGCTATGTAAACATTTTCTGTAAAGGGTCATAGTAAATATTTTAATTTAGAGTGTTGAAAAGCAAAATCAAGGATATTACATAGATATTTAAATAATAATTTCCAAGTGTAACAATTTAAATATTAAAAAAAGAAATTCTTAGCACACAAGTCATACAAAAACAGCACTTTGAATGATGGGCTATGGTTAACCATCTCCCGAAATAGACTTTTTGCACAAAATATTTGTTATTTTTTATTCACAAAGTTGTCCTAAACATTTCTGTAGATTTGATCCTCCATTAGGCAAATTTGTATTTTAAAATTGTAGTCAGATGATGAATTTAAATAAATTTGTTGTAAATTAAACAATGGAAGTGTTTAATTATGCCTTTATCTCTCCATTTAAGTTAGCAAAGGGGGAAATTTGGATAATAGGATTTAAATAAGCCTGGATCCTTTACCGAGAATGGTGTCATTGGAAGAAAAAATAATAAATAAACAAATAAATAAAGTTTAAAATGTGTCTTAGGAAAAGGATAGATTTAAATAAAGGTAAATCTCATTCCTGGCAGTAAGAGAAAGTTCCATGCAAATAAGATTTGGGCACAATGTAAGTTTGAGTTAGTAGTGGCAAGAGCAGGCAGAGGGGCTCACTCAGCTGATAAGGAAGACCTTTGCTGCTATGGAGGTCTGACTAATAGAGTATTTACCACTGGGAGCTTTCCACACAAGTAAGAAATTTGATCCTGCAATCCCATTACTGGGTGTCTACCCAGAGGGAAAAAAAATCCTTTTGTTTTAAGGACATTTGCACTAGACTGTTTATTGCAGCTCAGTTTACAATTGCCAAAATGTGGAAACAGCCTAAATGCTCCCCAACCCAGGAATGGATTAACAAGCTGTGGTATATGTATACCATGGAATACTATACAGCCATTAAAAAAATGGACACTTTACAGTCTTTGTATTAACCTGGATGGAAGTGGAACACATTCTTAGTAAAGCATCATGTTTCATGGAGAAGCATGAATCCTATGTATTCAATTTTGATATGAGGACAATTAATGACAATTAATGACACTGTGAGGGGTGGGGGAAGGGGAGAGCAGAAAGAGAGAGAAAGAGGGAAGGGGCTGAGGGAAAGGAAGAGCAGAGAGAGGGAAGGAGGGAGGGGTTGGGGTCTTGGTGTGTGACACACCTTTTGGGGGCAAGGCACAATTGTAAGATGGACTTTAATGCAGTCAGTGTAACCTGGTTTCTTATACCCTCAATGAACACTCAACAATAAAAAAAAAAAGAAGAAGAAGAAGAACTACAGAATTCAGGCCGGGCCAGTGGCTGAGCCTGTAATCCCAGCACTCTGGGAGGCTGAGGAAGATGAACTAGCTGAGATCACAGGTTCAAGACCAGCCTGTGCAAAAGCAAGACCCAGTCTCTAAAAAGAAAAGAAAAAAATAGCCAGGCATTGTGGCAGGCGTCTGTAATTCCAGCCACTCAGGAGACTGAGGCAAGAATCGCTTCAGCCCGTGAGTATGAGGTTACTGTGAGCTATGTACACAGCTATGATTTAATAAAAAATTAAAATTAAAAATGAAATAAAATAAAATAAAAAAGTTATGTTAAAAAAAACATGGCATTTTACTGAGGGCAACAAAGTAAGACTCTGTCTCAGAAAAAAAGTGCTGAATTACAAATCTCCAATAAAATACATGCGAGCAAAAGAAGAAATCAACTTTAATCAATAAATTTTTGTATTTTAAATTAGATTAGTTTAGTGAACATTAGTATGGCCTTGTCAAAGGAGCCAAATGCCATTTTTAAAAATCTAAAATGTTTCGTATGTAGTAGCACCAAGTGACGTAAGAATAAAATATGAAAGAAAAATATAAAAATAAAGATGGGCAAGGCTTAGACTTTCTGAGTCTTATCTTCCTCATGAGTCAGGCAAAGATATATTTTCTAATGTTTACTAATGACCTTTCTCTCTTTACAACACCAGGAATCCACAAGCTTTCTGTAAGTTAAATATCTAAAGTACAAAATTACTCACCAAACCACCCAAGGTACACAGATACACACACGTTCTCATGTACTCATTCAACACCTAGACCCACAGTTCATAAGCTATGTGTCAAAGTGCCCTGAGGTACCATAGGGAACCCAGATGTATATCTGTCAGACACTGGGCAAATCACTGCATGGATGTAGCTCAGTTTCAAGTTCAGATCACTAAATTCCTTTCAACTACATGATATCCTTTCAAAACTGAGCTAATGGTAGTTGCTGTGATAAATGGCCATTGCCATGTGAAAACAAGGTGAAACAGGAAATGAGCCTGGTCATGTTCCACCTGATTCCAAGGTTTGAGAAATTACACAGTGACCATCAGGTTGTTAGGACATAAACTCTTACTGCAATTTTTGGATTTAACTACGTTTTCAAAAGATGATAGAAACAGTGAAAATATCACTAAAATACTCAGGAAGCTGCAAACCAAGAATTCTTGGGAAATTCTGAGATTATCTATAAATCATTTCTGGGTCATGGCTTTCTGACACATTTGACTTATCTAAAGCTCATTAAGTCAAATATTAAACATATATATCTAGAAGTTGTGGTTCAAAAACTTCAATTGCATTTGCCATAATTTGCAGTATTCTAACTACAGATCCACACAGGCTTATAAAACAACTGTTGACCCAAGACAGAAGATCTTAAAGAGCCAGATGCAACCCTAAAACACAATTTTTCTATAATAAGATGGTAATAGCAGAGTGGGGAAAAAAAGAGAGAATTTTAGTCATACTCAGGAGAATACATAGGATTAAAAAGACTATAAAGACAATAATTATCCTCTTTTAAAATCCTATTCTGCATTTCTTTTTATTTCTATACACTATATATTGAGAAATTAAAAGTGTTGGATGGGTGGTAGGTGGATAAGTGAGCAGAGGGGATTCATTAAGGATTAAACACCTGAACCGACCATCTACATAAAACATGTAGGGAGAGATCATGGTGTAGAATATGATTCCTGCTGAGGGGGTCATTAAGACTAACTGTGACTGGGAAGTAAATTGGCATTTCCATGGAGGTATGGAAGTTCTCCTTCAAAGAAGGAGAACTGGTTGTCAGAGATAAAACTGAGCTTCCCGCTGGAGAAAATTATACCATCATGAATAATGGTATACATGAGGAAACCGAACTCAACACAAATTAAATTGTGGGCCAAAGTAGCAAATAAAAAAAAATAAAAAGAACACCCATCACTTCCCCCAAGCAGACAAAGAAAAATTCTCTTTCCAGTAGCATGATGCAGTGTGAAGGATGGGTGTAAAGGAACAGACATTCATCTATAAAAAGCCACAGAAACAGAAAGTCCACACCAGATGAAAGGCCAGTGTTTTAAGAACTGATCTTAATGTGGTGCAGAGTCAAAGGAAACCCCACAATGGTAAGTTCCCAGGGCATTAATAGAATAAATATGGCAGCCCATTGAGGACAAAGTTAGAATAAAGGAAAGGTGAATATAAAACAGGCTCCCAAATTCAATGTCATATGGATAAAATTGGCCACAAGAATGAGTGGAGGAGGTTGTAGGCAAGGGCAGCTAACTGGAGATTTCTTAGGTGAAGTGAATTAGCAACTCCAAACATTTTCTGAATCATTGTCAGGTGGGAAAGAGGTGGTGGTGGTGTCAGGTCTTCTAACTTTGTAGGTAAGTCAGAATCTGAATTTTGCCTTGCATTCCTCTTTCCTGAGAGACTCCACCAATACTAGTATATAAAGATTCGCGATTGAGAAACTGATTTTATTATATGTGTGTGTATTTATGTGTGTGTATGTGTAAGAGAGAGAAGGTACAACTAGCAGTTCATCACTAATACTTATAAAGTTATGTTTTGTTTTTTTTTTTTTTCTAAATGTCTTCTAAGCTGCCTGGTAGAGAAATAGGAGCTTCCTAGCAGGCTGCTGAACACTGACCAACTCTTGCCTGAGAATTCTTTGTGATTTAACCAACTTAATGGGCGTCAAAATAAAGACTGAAGAGATCATATATTTTTTCTTCAGACACAATCTAAACATTGTTTTTTGTTAAGAATTTTTTTTTTTTGCAGTTTTTGGCTGGGGCCAAGTTTGAACCTGCCACCTCCAGTATATGGGGACAGCGCCCTACTCCTTTGAGCCACAGACCTCACCCTTCATTAACAATTTTTAAATTTTAAAATTTCCAGCTGACCACTGAAAGCAGAAAATGAGAAGGAGCGAATGAAATCTGAGGTTATTGCTAGACAATCATAAAATTAAAAAATTTATTTTTTCCAATTTGGATTCCCTTTTATTTCCTTCTTTTGCCTAATTTCTCAGAGTAGGGCCTCCAGTACTATGTTGAATAGGAGTGGTGTGAATGGGCATTCCTGTCTTAGTCTAGTTTTTAGAGGGAAGGGTTTCAGCTTTTCCCATTCATTTGAATGTTAGTTCTGGGTTTGTCATATGTGGCTTTTATTGCGCCGAGATGTGTTCCTTCCATGGCTAATTTGTTGAGATTTTTTATCATGAAAGGATGTTAAATTTTATCAAATACTTTTTTTCTGCATCTATTGAGATGATTATATGTTTTTTTGTCCATTCTGTTGATGCAATGTATCACATTTATTGATTTGTATACAGAAAGTACACACATATTGAAATATCAATCTGTATCCTGTAAAAATGTACAGTCATGAATCAACTAAAAACAAAACAAAAAAAAAGCCTAATCACTTGCTTTGGGGGGGTGCCTATACTACATTTTCTAATAATTGCTGAGGGAATTGTGCTATTAGATGCCTGCATAAATAACACTAGATGATGACAAAGCCATTCATGAATATAGGTGGGTTATAATCAACATATTCTATGTAGGCAAGCAGGATGAAATACTAGGGAATATTAAAAATGTTATATCATGATTATTTTTATATTTCAAGTGGTTTATAATTGAAAATTATAGGAAACACTTTTATATGGAACATTTCTTTTCCTGAAATTGCCGGATAATATGGTATCAATGCAATCCAGGGTAAAAATGAGTATATTACATTGTAAAAATAAATAGCCATAAATTCTTCTAATTTCTGTACAATAAATGTGACTTTTCCAATTCTCCCATCCAAGAAGTGGAGACAATTTTTACAATTAAAACCTTGACAGGCCTTGTGACTTGCTTTGATCATTACTTAGAATTTGACGGATGTGATATTCCAAACCTGGAACTACAAGCTGCCTTGCAGCTTCTGCCCTTGTTTTCTTACAATCCTACCCTGATAGCATCACATGAAAAATGAGATACTAGCATTCTTAAAGATAAGATGGTATGGCCGGGACTACCCACCAATTTGCGGGAATGAAGGTGTTTTAAACCATCAAACACTTGCTGGGTGATCAGTTGAACGCTGCTCTGTGAGTCAGCCCAGGAGAGACCTGCAGAAGAATTTCCAAATAGACTTACAGTTAATAAATGTTTAGTGCACGAGGTTCCATGATGGTTACATGGCAAAAGATAACTAAAACAATGTGTCTATATCGGAGCAGCAAGCTTTTCCTTGAGTGGCTAAACAGGATTTCTTTTAGGCTTGTGGGACATACAATTTCTTACACAAATACTCAACTCTGTGTAGTAACACAAAAGTAGGCATAGGTAATATTTAAACACCTAAGCACAGTTGTGTTCCAATAAAACTCTATTTACAAAAAGAGATAGCCAACATCCAATGTGTACTTTGCTGGACTCTAGTACACCGTATATATTTATACATATGAATTTATATGTGTACATTGAGTACATGTGTTTATGTGCTTTCAATAAATGTACAAACATATGAAGACTTTCATAATTGATGAATAACAGAAAGAACAAGTAAATACTTATGTGGAGCATGGGAAGAAGGAAGATAGTAAATAAAATAGCTGGGGTCAAAAGGAATGAAAGTCACTAATTAGGGAAAAGAGCTTAGTAAGTTATCAAATACATATACACATATATACATGTACACACAGAATCACAATGAGTTTCTCAGAATGGGAACCCATCATAAGTCAAGGAGCATACTAAATGCATATTGTTTTGGTACCATAGTAAAGTCAAAAAATCTTAAGTCAACCACCATAAATCAGGAACCATTTGTATGAGTATGTATGTACATAGGTATTCTTAGTTTCTCTATGAAACATTGATAGCAAATTTGATCTTTATTTGTGGTAACTTCTCATCTCAGATGTGATAGGCAGTTTGTATTATGCTAAAACTTGTAAAAAGGTTTTAGGGTAAATAAATCAATAAACAACCATTTCAAAGCTGATATTCCTCAAGTTTCAACTCATTCTCTTGGTGCTATGTCTTAAAAATCTTAAAAATAGTAATAAAATGTTTTTCTCAAGCATAATAGCCATCTAATCTAGACATTATACTCTTGTGAAAGTGACCACTCTGATAGCAAGGAAGTAGCCAGTCTGGCAGAGATGAAACTGAGACAGCTATGTGTCTGTGAGGCTGGCATTCATTCTGTCTTGGTATCAAGACCTGAGATGCTGTAACACTTTATTTATATAAATATAGGTGATACTATTAATAAGAATGTTACAATATGGCCATCATAGAGCCATCAATGGCCATCAATATGGCCATCAATTGGCCCCTGTCCAATTTTTTCCTACTTAATAAATGTTTCTGTTAACCTCACATTAAAGATTGTGACTCTGATCCCATTTAAAGATTAAATTTTAAAAATATGGAGACTTCAGATCTAATTCTCTATTGAATTCTAATGTGAAGATCTTTACTAGAATGCTTTGGAAGAGATTAGAAATATTGATTCTCATTTAAATACTCTTAGATCACGAAAATCTCACTAATGAAGAATTTCTTTAGATAACAACTCTTACTGGCTAGTTAACAAACTATACTATCAACATGTAATATATTAATTCCTCAACAACATGACCTGAGATCTCTAAATTCTAAAAGTATCACTTCATTTTCTGTCTTTAATTGATTAAAGTATGGGATTAATGAAATGTCTAGTTCTTGCTCAACATTCCTATAGATGTAGTTTTTAAAGAAATGAATATTTCAAAACTTCTTAAAACCTTTTTTTTTTTCTTTCCTAGGATAGGAAGTAGAGGTATGATTGGATCACCTTGAATGGGAGAGAGAGTGTACATAAAAAATACATCTTATCCTGCCTCCTGCAACAATTTTTTGAACAGTTCTAATTATTGCTGAATCTTTCAAATCATGTGGGTCTCAGCTCTACTACTATCATTGTATAGAGATCATTCTTGATCACTGTTTTAGGAAAGGTTCTCTAGAAATTAGACTTTGAGTCAGACATGTGCATGTATGAAGTTTATTAGGAATTCCCTTGGAATTAACACCTGGGGAATGAAAGAGTCTAGATAGTAAAAATAAAGACCTCAGCAGATCCATCTTTCTCCCCAGGAGCTCGACTTTCAGGGATAGGCATTAATGCTTCTTCATCATTCAGTTATTGCACACAGCAGGGGCAAAACCATGGGTGACTTAGCTCTCCTGGGATAAAGGCAATTCCCAGAGAGTTGGGGAGGTGAGAGCCTCAATCCTGAAAGGGGGCATAGATCATGTACAATAGCATCTTGTGCATTCCACTCCGTATGTTATTCAGATCCTTGTGATTTCTATACAGGCACGTGTAGCTTAATAACCAGGATACATTATGAGATATGTGTCCTTAGGTGATCTTGCAACTGTGAGAACATCACAGAGTGCACTTAACACAGACCTAGAAGATGTAGCCTACTGCACACCTGAGCTGTGTGGGTTAATGTATTATTCCTATACTGTGTATCGCTGTACTGAACACCGGAGGCAACTGGAACACAGTGGTAAGTATGTACATATCAAAACACAAAAAAATACAGTAAAAATAATGCATTATAATCTCATGGGACCACTGTCCTACAGCCAGCCCAGTCATTGACCAAAACATTATGCAGTGCATGACTGTGCTAAGTTCTGGAACTGGCTCCTCTGGAACTCCTGGGGAAACACCCGAGAGGGAGTAGGTAAGATGAGCTAAAGCACCACATCAGTCAGAGCTCACAATCGATACTCTTCCACTATGATTTCCAGATTTTCCTTGAACTGTCCCCTCTGCTATTCTGGGTAGTTGCCAACTGGGTTGCCTAATGTCATCCCTGATCGGGGAGGGGCCCTTATTCACCATAAGTTTCTCAGGCCTGACCTGTTGTTCATGTTAAGTTACAATAAAGGTTTGGTAATAGAAAATCAAGAGATATTCGGAGAATCAGCCAGTGAATCATGAGGGAACCACGCAAATTCTTCTTCCTGACCACACACCTTCATGATGATCAAGGTGAACTCTGTCTTTAGGAAGGTAACTTATTTATTTACTTGCTGATAAACTGGTATGAGAAGGTCAAAGTGAGTTGGTAGCAGCTATAGTTTAAATTTTAGTAGGCTTTTGTGGTCCTCAGAAATCCAGGAACTTTAAACCCGTACAGCCAAGAACTATAAGGACAGGACGCACAAATTTCCTAAGGGATCATTGGCCTGATGATAAGTAGGAATGTGTCTTATTTCCTGTGTCCAATGCTGAGAATGTGTCATTCAGAATGAGCCTTGATGTATAGTGCATATCATACCCTTGTATGTGGCTATTCCCAAGCTGTGCCTTTATGAGACTTCTGTTAACTCTATGAGGCTGGCGGCTTCTGAGCATCAGTGGATCCCACAGTTATCGGTCACGTTGCTTTTGCTGATGTGTGGATTACTTGGTTCAATATGATGTTGCATGGGATGCATACTGATATATCAAACATTATTCACACCATTTTATAATGGTGCTGATAGAGGCCCTGTGAGCAGAAAAGGCAAATCAATTCTTGGTATGAGGACTATGCCAGTCAAGATGAATTTCTGCCCTTTCCAGGGAGAAAGGGGTCTAATATGATCAATAGGCTGCCGAGGAGCTAGTTACTCTCCTAAAAGATTGGTGCCACATTGGAGGTATGGGACTCGTCTCTGTTATTGGCAAGTTGGGCATTCAAAAATGGCAATAACCCAAGCAAACGTGGTCATTGTGATCTCAGGATATGATTCCCCACCACCACGACTGCTCTGTTTATTTGCCTATTGTGTGAGCACGTGAGGGAAGCTGAATGCTATGAACTGGGAGGGTTCAATGTGGTTGCTCAATGGCTTTTGATGAGGGCTGGTCGCTGGTGAATGTGAGCACGTGACATAGAGATACTCACGCTTTGTGACTACTGCCATAGATCCATCCACACATCTACTTCCCATATCTTCTTTTTCTTAGTCATTTACTTTTCCTCATTCCTGACCTGCCAGTCAGCCCATTCACTATAGCCCTTGAATCTATATATATATTCTTATCTTGGGGCCCCTTTCTTTCCAGACCAAAAGGAAATTTTTGTGTACCACCTACAGCTCTGACCAGGGGCAGTCTTACTCATCAGCTACTTTGGGGGGTAATTTTTAGTTTTCACTCACATACTGAACCAACACAGCTATGAACCAAGCTCGGTCACTTTCCGCCTCTGTTAGCAAGCCGTGTGAGTCTTCCTCATGTAGTCATGGGTCTGAGCTGAGAGGGACCTGGGTATAACAGTGATGGATGGCATGGCTACCTGAGTATGCATTGTACTTGTGGCCTCTATCCCTACTAAAGCTTAATCCCAGAGGTGAACTTCCATCTTTTGAAGGATTTCATCTGGGCCTTTTAAAGGATTTCATCTACCTTCTAACATGGTGAGTCACTCAGAAATTCGTTTATGATGGAAAGATCTGGCTACATAATTACTTGATATCTCATAGTTAGCAGGTCTGTACTTCCTAAGAACTCTTTTTGGACTAGAGCATAATTCTGCAATGTAGGTGGCATGATCTTGCATCAGAAGCCTAGGGGTCTATGTTAGATTCTCCTTTTAGAGCTTGCCACAGACACTGCATTCTCTCCTACCACTCAGACATGTAATAATAGAGAATATGTTGGGTCTGATGGCACAAGTAGTAAAACATGTTCTAGAACTGCTACAGAACTTTTTAATGCTCTATTTTCCATAGAAAATGGAAGTCTTTGCTGTCACACAATAGAAGTAGTTCCAAGTGGGAATGCTATGTCTAGAATTCAGAGTGGTGAAATATTTTGTGTTTAAATTTGATTGGATTGTTTCAACATGCCCCATACTATTGGACTCCTAAAATCACCACTGATGCACTTGGCCCCTAGATCTTCATGGGGATGATAATTCACTATCTGGGGAACATGTGTCTTTCTGAGGCCTCTTACACATGTTATGACTTCTTGCTACTCTTTTCTGGTTAACATAATGGCATTAACACAGTGGACCAATGTGCAGAATGCCTGTGTACCTGAAATAATCGCAAAGACTGTTTAGATGGCCCAGGTGCCCCCCCGACTAATAATTATGAATAGGAGAATTGGGGAAGATAACATAGACTTGAGTCAAAAAAATAAAAATAAATGTGTGGTGAAGAACGCTAGTCTTCAGGGCAGCTATAAGAAAGTATCATAGTCTGGATGGCTTAAATAGCAGACATTTATTTCTCACATTTCAGGAGGCTATGCAGTCTAGAATAAGGGTGCCGACAGATTTATATCCTCATGACAGCTCTATTTCTGTCTTTTAGACAGTTGCCTTCTCACGGTGTCTTTACTTGGGAGGGGAGGAGAAGATGTGCTCCAGTCTCTCTCATTCTTCCTATGAGGACACTAATCCCCACATGGGGCCCTAACCCTATTACCTTATCTACATCTAATTACCTCCTGAAGGTCCCACCTCCAAATATCACCACATTGAAGGGTAGGATTGCAACATATAAATTTGGGGGGCACAGACACATTCAGTCCAAGACATGGGGAAATTCGGGTAAAGATTCTTTTCATTAAATAAAAGAAAAGGTCATAAAAGAAAACATCCTTTTTACAGCAACAATCGCCATTCCTCTAACCCTGCCTTCTACACACCTTTCCCTCACTTGAACAGTGTCTGAAGCTGTGGAAGACACTTTGTGGCTATGGAACAATCAACACAAGGGTAAAAGGCCAACGTACTAAAAATGGAGGAGAAAGATGACAATCTCTCAGGATTTTGATGATGTCATTAAACTGCAGAAACTTCCTAGAGTTCTTGTTACCTTAAGAATATTTTTCTTATTTGAGCTGAAATCATTTGGTTTAGTTAACAATTGTTGCCATAGAAAACAAACTCTAGGCTAGGCGCCTGTGGCTCAACAGGCTAAGGCACCAGCCACGTACACCTGAACTAGTGGGTTTAAATCCAGCCCCGGCCCACCAAACAACAATGACGGCTGCAACCAAAAAATGGCCGGGCATTGTGGCAGGCACCTGTAGTACCAGCTACTTGGGAGGTGGAGGCAAGAGACTCGCTTGAGCCCAGGAATTGGAACTTGCTGTGAGCTGTGATACCACAGCACTCTATCCAGGGTGACAGCTTGAGGCTCTGTCTCAAAAAAAAAAAAAAAAGAAAAGAAAAAAGAAAAGAAAAGAAAAGAAACTCTAAAATATCAATAGTTTGATGCTATAAAAATTACCTCTTTCTCCCATAACAGCTAGAACAGGGAGGTTTCAACTAGTTTACTCTCCTACCGATGATTTCTGGAACCAATGCTTTTTTCCCATGTGTCTAAAACATCTTGAAAACTTGGCATCCAGGTCACCTTGGAGATCACCTGAATTCCAGTTTTAGGAAATGAGAAAAGAACATGGGTGGTCATGCATGGGAAATTTTTAACAGGTTAAGCCTAAAACCAGGTCATATAGTTCCTCATAACTGCAAAAGAGAATGTAAAATTGTTTCCCCATCAAGGGGCAGAAGGGAATGTGACTTCAAGTCCTACGCCTGACTCGCGTAGCACAAACTCAATATTCATTCATTTAACGCTAAATAGATTAGCTTGTTTTACCTTTTTTCACAGGCAAGATTGTTCGGACTGGGTGCACCTTATCAAAAATGCTTCGGGCCAGAAAGTCTTTGATTTTGGATTTTTGTTGTTGTTGTTGGATTCTAGAATATTTGCATATACTGCACATAATGAGATATCTTGGGATGGGACCCAAATTCATTTATGTTTCATATGCACCTTAACTCATAACCTGAAGGTAATTTTATATGATACATTTAATAATTTTGTGCATTAAACAAAGTTTGTGTTAAATACTCATGTGTGGAATTTTCTATTTGTGGCCTCATGTTGGCACTAAAAAAGTTTCAGGTTTGGGGGCATTTTAGGTTTTTGAATTAGGGATGCTCAATGTGGAGTTCTAGAACTAAATACATGTCTTACAAGTGTTTTATGTGACTATAGCTTAATACACTTGTTATTTACATGCAAATTCTGAGTTCTAGAGAAATAAGTCAAATGGTGCTGTGTTGTTTTTTACTGATATATGCATAATTTCATCTATATATAAATACACATTTATAAAAAGACAATAGCAATCTACAAGCCTCCTTAGTGACTATATATATATATATTCATCACTATTCATATATATATAGATATATATGAAAATATATATATGAAATCTCCCTCCCTTCACATCAGGGGTGAGGTTTCATCTGTGTCTGATTAAGAGGTAGTCTGTCTTTTTTTTTTTTTTTTTAACTTTTGCTGATAACACCATGAGAGACCATTGCCTTTAAGTGTAACATTAAGAACTCAATCTGATCAACTAAGTAAAAAATTACTTGATCTTCTCTTCTGTTATGTAGGAAAAAACTGTGTTTTGTAAAATGAATGTTTGCGTCAATTGACTGAATTTCCTCATGGTTACAAGGAAAGAATCTATTTAATAGTTTGTCAAAGATGATTTATAATGGATTTTCTATTTTACTATTTGTCCTTAGCACCTAATCAGGTTTATGTCTACCCCTGTATTTTGCTTCCTTAATTTTTTTTCTCTTAGCTGGCTATGTCATGATTCAAACACTGCACATGATTCTGCACATCACATAGGTTGACACAATTATAGAACATTGACTAGGCTCCAAAGTCTATTAAGTTAGTATCAATTCTAGGCAAATAAAACATTTGTATTTTCTAACACAATATACACTGAAGCTAGGCACACATCAGATGAACCATTCCCTCTTCTATTTATTGTTTCTTTTTAATTGCACAAACTTTCAGTAACTACATTGAAAAGTATGTAGGCCAAAAGCTCCAGATCAACAAATGAAAGTTCTTGGAAGAAATATCACATCTTCATAGCAACAAAAAGCTTCTAATTTTTATTTTCTAGTGTAATTTATATACTTTAAAGCATAGGTGAGATGAACTCCTGACATAATCCAGGTACTTAAACTTTATTTCTTCATACTAAAGACATGAGTATACATATAATTTTCATTATCTCAAACTATTTGGCATTATTGTGACGGCATACTGTACTTTTTCAAATGACTTTATCTTCCTCCCTGGTTTGCAATTCTTCTCGTCAATGCCATGTCTCTGATAATGTCACTTGTGCAGTGATTGTGCCAATGCTTAGAATTACTGATAATTTCCATAGACAGTATCTTCTAGGGAAGTTGTAAGGGAATATTTTCCATTCTGTGCAAGTGTCTTACAGTAACTGATTTCCTACAAGATGGCTTTCTTGGCATCTAATGCAAGGAGCTTAGTCCCAAGAGAAAATTCTATGCACAAACTAGAAATAAGTGAAAGAATTTCTTAAGATAGAACTGCCTCAGAATATGTGCTCTCTCCTAACAAGTTCTAAAACCAACGATTTTCTCTAATCAGTAATTAATAATGATCATAACTCTCAACCCAGTATTTTTGAGGTAACAGATATATAAAGGACTTTTATCTTGATAATTTTTATGTTATTTTATTTGTTTAATTATAAAATGAAGGGAATTGAGACCATCCATTTGATAGCGTATTGTTCAGTCTAATTAAGTGTCCACAAAGCAGTATTAAAATTCAGGGGTTAAAAATAAATTGTTTAGTAAGACACAGGAAACAAGAAAGCTAATGGGAAAGACAATAAAGGAATACTAAAAAATAAATTGGGTTTGCTTATAGTTATATTTATTTATTTATTTTATTGAGATTGACCATGTCAATAGCTAGAAAATTAAAGCATATATTTAAAACCCACACCCAAAATTTTGACTGATAACTGCTTTAAAAATGACTCAGATTAGAAATATAGATAGATATTCGTAGATAGAAAGATAGTGAAATTTTTTCTCTTTAAATCAAAATGCTTTCATACAATGCATTTTATCATAAACTCAAAATGTACTTTAAAATGCTAGTTTCTAGAAACGATAATGCCCAAGTCTTATACAATTTTATAGTATTTGTGATTTGTGCCATTCCTGTTTTTCTTATAATTTCAAAGACTTATAAAACATTTCTGGTTTGTTTTTCTAAGAAAATCTGAACATGCAAAATTTCAAAGACAACATTCTCTTTTAACAAACAATATATTAATATATCATCTTTAGAGGCGAAAAACTCCAAGCAACTTTACTTTATTCCACATTGTTGATGTACACATATCGTGTTTGACTTAAATTCTTGAGATCACCTTATTCAAGATTAATCTTTTTATACCTATTATTTTTAATATGAGCACCCAAGATATCCTACTTTACCATTGCTTTTCACAGATCTGGTTTTCTTTCTCACCAGGCTATTTCCCAGGACAAGTCTCATATATGGACCCTCTTTGGATATTTACTCCTGGGTGGGGGTTGGGGGAAGAAGAAAGATCTATCTGTTCCCTCCACGTGTGTATCTTAACTTATGTAGATGAAGTGTGTAGGGAAAGGAGATTGTGGGTTTGTGTATCTGGAGTAGGATCATAGCACTAACAGAGCACAATTTGCAAATTCAGATGACAACAGTGGCTTGGTAGGTAATAAAAACAGATTGAACAGCCAGGTATAATCCAATAGCCTTGAAAGCCTATGTTCCTTTCAAAAAGAGAGCCTCTGTAAAGGTCAAGCAAATTGTTTCCTTGCTGAAATGTGGAATAGATCTTGCCAACATGGGAAGAGAAGTCAGAAATCCAATTTTTAATGTTAAGTCTCAGTTAAATGCAGGTAAATAATTCAAATTACTGTATTATACAATATATAATACAAACCATGTGAAACACATCTCTGGAAGAGATGTAGCCTACTGATAGCCAATTTTAAATGTATATACAGATCTTGTGTGGGAATTACAAATTTGCTATAACAGAAATCTGAAAAAAAATTTAAATTGAATTTTAGTCCTTCAACACTATTGAACATTTCCTATGATTTCATACCTGTTAGCTTTAGTCATCTACGAGCTTGGAGTCTCTGAATGCCCTTGAGATTGTAACCAAGGCTGGCCCCCAAATCTCAGTGACAATGTTAGTGTGGTCTCATTGGTAACAGAGAGGGTTGGTGTATGGTTAAAAAATGAGGATGCAAGGGTGGCGTCTGTAGCTCAAAGGAGTAGGGCGCCAACCTCATATGCCAGAAGTGGCAGGTTCAGGTCCAGCCCCGGCCAAAAACTGCAAAAAAAAAAAAAGAAAAAAAAAAAAAGGAAGGAAAAGAAAAATGAGGATGTGGAGATTTATTCACTGTTTGCACCAGGGAATTATGCCAGTATCCCTTCTCTGTAAGAAGTGGCACCTCTTTTATCATTTGGGTATCTGTATGTATCTATGTGGGAAAAACCCTGAATTCATATCATGAAGGCTGTTTGATAGTAAAATAATAACTGATCACTTATGAGGTAAATGATGGGAGTTTGGAAGGCATGCGTCTGCTCTGGCCTTGTGACAGGTAAACCAGGGACCATTCCTAGTTTTATCTAAGTCATGTGTGGAGTATGTTTCCTTCTTGAAAGACTTTTCCCAAAAACAAAGGGGTTTGGAGATTTTTAACCCTCTTGTTTTCCAGAACCACAGGGCTCAATACAAATTCAATATTGTCAATAAGAATTGACTGAGGTAGAAAGAGATTGCTACAGAAAATTTAAGCTAAAGGCATTTGAGGTCCAGTAAAATGATTTTTGACACAGTCCAAGAAGATAATCCATACCTGTAGGGCAGTAGTTCTCAACTGGAGGTACTTCCTCCACCGGAAACCTCTCGGGGCATCTGGAAAAACCATTGCGTGTCACCAATGAAGATTAGGAACCTACAGCATGCATTGGACAGAGGCCGGGGTGGTGCCGAACAATGCGCAGCATAGCCTCTCCTCTCCCCAAATCCCGACTCCAGAAAGAATTTTTCTCCCCAAATATTCAATAATGCTGAGCTTTAAAGACTTTACCATAAAGAGTAGGTAGGGGGTGGGGGAAAGCAACACAAGTTAGAGACCTGGATAATTTTCTGCCACTTACTAACCGTGTAGAGTCTCATAAGCAATTTAGCTAGTTTTAGCCTCAGTTTCAGGGTTGTTCTGAGGATTAATGAAGTGAAATCTATGTAAGCTCCTACCGCGGTGCCTGACAAATATAAGTCACGTAGAAAATGGTAATTTTCCATTTCCCAATCTCCTTTCCATCTACTTCTATCCATTTATTTCTAGGCTTCTCTGAATTACCATTTTTGGTAATCAACCATTTCATCATGATTAGGAAGAGTCCAGTCAAAACATTTTAGGGTTAGAAAAGAGAATACAGGTTTAGTAACACCAAGTTTAGAGATATGACCTTAGGCAAAGTAACTTTCTCTGAGTTTTGGTATCCTTAACTGTCAAAACGACAAAAAGACATTTTCCCTTACCTGTTTCAGAGATGAAAATTAAATGAATTATCAGGGGACATAATGGTTTTCCCAGAAGTGATCAATAAATGACTTTTACTTTAGCAGCATATAAAAGCACTTTTGGAAGTTACCCACATTCTCTAAATTGAGGGAACTTAAGTGGCCATTAAGATTTATTTTACTATAAGGTATTTACCCAGTCTTCTTATTGACAAGTGTGCTAATTTTTTTCAAGTATATTTTAAATTAAACAATTATCTGTGACATTTAAAAAATATATAGATGAGTTTCAGATTAAGAGTAAAAATTTCTCACACATCAATACCCATTTCTTCTCTAGATAGTCAAATTCTTTTCATAATTTCTCAGTTTTGTTTCTTCAGGTAGTTTCCTTTTTGAATTTAAAACAACTGGTTTTTTTCTTGATTTACCAATTTTAGACAGTATCATTTGGTTTCACGCTTTGATAGATTAATCACACAGGGACTTACCCAACCATATGTCTCTTCTTCTTCCTCTCCTGGAGTTTGTTTATATTGTTATTTTAAAGCTGTAAAGTTTATAAATTTCCCGTCTGAAATGTAGTGGAAGTTGTGTTATAGTTTTACTATGGGTTCATTTCAAATGTACAAACCCAATAAAAATGACATTTACAGGTTTTAAATTATGTAAATATGTAACCCAAGTACTGAAATTGAAACTGAGGAGACGGAAATGAAATCCCGTGAGACTGAAATTCTGATGCTCAGATGATCATGTTTCAAGTTCCCACATCCAGTGTCTTTCCCTTTTCTTTTTTTTTTAGCTTACATTTTCTTCACAAGTCTTTAGTAACTACTAATTCATATTCATAGTCATCTTCTTATTTTTTACTTGCTTTTTTAAAAAAAATTGGGCTGTATCTTTTATTCACTATTACATTTCTTTTCATCTGCTAGACAACATCTAGAATCCTGAATCTTTCTTCCATGAAAATAATCTTCATTCTTTGTATTCTTCCCTTTGTCTTCTGCTCTTTCAGATAAAATAATAAAATGATCTTTCAGATCATCAGCTGGATCCTTCATTCTATTCATTTCACATTCTATTCTTTAGGATGACTTTTAAAATTTTGGGTGCTTCTTTTTTCTTTTAATTCTCTTTTCAGCATCTTTAACAAATGTATTTATTATTATTTTTAATTGGTCAAAGATGTATATATTTATCATGTACAACAGTTTTGAAATACTGTACGTATACACTGCAAAAAGGCTAAATCTAGGCTGATTAACATATGCATTACCTCACATACCTGAAGTTCAGTGGTTCATTATAATGCAACCACAAACTCCTGGGCTCAAATGCTCCTCCTGCCTCAGCCTCCTGAGCAGCTAAGACTTCAGGTGCATGCCCCCATTCCTCTAATTTTTTCAATTCTTGTTCATGTTGGTGTTGAACTCCTAACTTCATACCATCCTCCTGCCTCAGCCTCTCAGAGTGCTAGAATTATAGGCGAGAGCCACTGCACCAGGCCTACATTGCAAGAATATTTAAAATTTACTCTCTTAGTAATTTTCAAGAATAAAATGCATTACCATTGTAGGAGCCAAGAGCAAACTTCTCCTTTGTGTTCTGAAGTTTGGCTGAAAGCCAACTTACAAAAGGCAGATTAATCA
This sequence comes from Perodicticus potto, assembly GCA_963574655.1. Lineage (NCBI taxonomy): Eukaryota > Metazoa > Chordata > Mammalia > Primates > Lorisidae > Perodicticus > Perodicticus potto. Next base: position 46,989 of record CAUYRH010014646.1, read on the forward strand.
GAGAGAAACTGTGCAAGTTTATTACTGTGCACACCAAAGTTAACGACAGTGATTATCCCAACTCCCCAGTGGGGTTCAGAGACTTATATACCATCTTGAGGTTACAAAAAGAATGGTGTCTTGGAAAGTGATAAAATAGGTGATGGGAAGGGGAGAAGATGAGACCTGGCTAGCAAAACTACTCTTGTTAGCTGACACCTCACAAGTAGTAGACCTCAGGGAGAAGGGTAAGTGTTTCCATCAGACTCTCATTTAATCTTTTCTAGATCCATGCACTAGAAGGCCTCAGAGAAAGCAGTTGCATCAATACAGATTTCTCCACAGATGCAAATCTCACCCACAAAATATAGCTTTGCAAGGCTACATTCTGTTTGCAGGCCTTCTGAACAACCATCTCAAAATCCATACATCAAAAAAATTATATTTTGGGATGAAATACTTTTGTTTTATTCATTATTAACACAAAAGATACATCTCATTTGTATGTGGAATTCAAAAAATAGTTGAATTTACAAAAGCAGAGAGTACCATGGTTGGTCAAAGAACATAAAACGTCAGTTAGGCAAAAGGAATAAGTTCAAGGGATCCACTATACAACTTGGTGACTATAGTTAATCATTGTATCATATTTTAACAGTGGTCTCTTCTTTTATGAATACAGTATGTGCTTGTTTCCTCTGAATACACTAAATCTGTTTTTGGATATTCTTCTCTTTGCCGTATGATTCCTGCCATAATCAGCTATTTCTTCACCATGCTTTTTTCTTTCATATTGGACACATGAGTTTTGTTGGTTTCTGAGTCAATAATTCATGACTAAAAGTACCCAGTTAATTAAAATAGATTGATTTCACACGTTTATTCTGCAGAAACATATAAGTCTGTTTCCCTAAGTGAATAAGTGATATACGTGTGTGTGTGGTGTATTTGTGTGCATGGTATATTTGACATATGGTATTATCATACATCAGATTATAATTTTACATATCAAATTGTCTATAAATATAAAATATATAAAATTATAATCTATATCTAACACAATATGAATATATAGTATATCAACACATATAAAATGCATATCATATATAACATGCAGGGTATCTCAAAAGTTACCATACATAGGAAAATGGGAAATTGTAGCAAAAGGCACTTTTATTTAGAAAATATTTATTACAAACTTTTAGAAAAGGTAGTCAACACACAGAGAATATTTTGTAAATATTTTGTAAAATATACACCATGTACATTAGAATAAATATACACATAACTTATGTATTATATATAAATGTGTAGCATTATATATAACATATACTACTTATTACATTCACATATATTGTGTTATAGAGTGTACAATGGTTTTTACATGTTATAGATTTTATATATACTATATTGTATGCTGTTGTGTCATATATTTTGTTATGTCATATATTATGCTTCATATATATGTATGTGTATATATTTAAATAGATGTATGAGTGCTTTTTTAAAATTGAAATATCCTGAATGGTTATTATTTTCCCTAAATGTGTCTTCTATTAGCCTCGAATTCTTATCAACTTCAGTATTTTCATGGAATATACTTTTGGTTGTTTTTTGGCTCTTTTTCCCCCTAACCACCCTAACTTTCACTTTTCCTCTCCAGTCCCACTCTCTGGCCCAAGAAAGACATTTTCAATTTGATAACTCAGCAAACAATAACGAAGTCATGCTCACTAGTGTGTAGGCTGAGTGCACTTTAAAACTTACACATCTATCTTCACCATGTCTTTGGTTCTTACAAGAAGGTGGAAGAGCTCACCAAGGAAGAGCTCACCAAGGCTTAGGTTGCTAGCATAGACCATCCCTTGCTTCCCTCATCTCTCCTTCCTTCATCTGTGTGAACAGGCTGAGTTTGATAAGCTCTGTAGATGAAGATTTCAGGGCGATGTATGGGGTTTCACATAGACTGCTCAAAACCAGGCTTTATGAGAGCTGTGTATTAAGGTATCAAGCCTTTGTCCAGACCTTAATATTTTGCTTTGATTCCTACTTAGGTGTGATTTCTTTTGTGTATTGCCCTATTGAAAACACAGAAACTGGAAAGTATGACTAACAGGTATTTGATTTAACAAAAGCCTCATCCTAATTCATAATAGTGCCCATTCATATATCCTACTATGTCTATGTGAATCTATTTGTAACTATAAATATTAATGAAGGAAAAATCCCTTATTTATCAATTAGCACTCATCAGTGGTTTTTCTCAAAGGATAATATTCACAATCTAGACCCTCTCCATGTGCCACAAAACTCCCCACTGTCACCCACTCAGTCTGCATTTGAACTATAATTCTGCTTACTTCACTTTTTCTCCCTGGGAGAAAAGAAAAGAACACATTCACATTCACTTGTAATGCAAGTGAAATGCACTGAAAAATGTCTAATTCCAAAATAAAGTTTTCTTTATGTAATTTTTGCATTTTCTGTAACACTAGTAACCAATACTATTATAGAATTAGTACCCAATTACTTTTTGCATGCCTCTCTCTCCTGATTGTGACATACCTTGTGTTCTTACCTTTGAGATACAGAAGTGTAGAGTTATCAATAATGAAGGATAAGTGAGACTTAAGTTTTGACAAGAATAAAGAGAATGCACAGCATTCCATTATCTGCAAAGGGTGGGTCTTATTAGGGAACCACTTTATGAAGAAGTCAGCAACCACAGGGCAGCATATTGATTTCATACCTAAGAAGGTACAGGTACACTCGCCTATGTGTGTGATTGTGCTGCACTTGGGGTAGCAATGGGGAGGTTTGCAGGCGATGTTGTAGAAAACTGTTATTTCTTGGCAATGTTGCTTAGCGTTCTTATTGTCCTCCAGTGTCACTGAATCCATAGGTGGTGGAGCATTATTGGAAAAAATGACTGAACTCTGGGAAAACATTAAATGACCCTAACCCAGAAAGGTGGGAAAAAGTTCACCTGGGCTTCAATGTTAGGCACTTTTGTTGCCATGGCAACCATTGCTAGCATAACTGGAAGACCTATGGTTACTTTTATAGTTGTATTGAGTTGGAGAAAAATTATAAAAGAATTTAGATCATCTATTCTCAGGGGACCCATTTGAATCATTGAAGTTTAAAGTCATTTGTCTGTATCTCTTTCAACTATGCATTCCACATACCAATTTGCTTAAATGGTGGATGCACATGCCAAATCTAATTATCCCTTATCTCACAAAGTCATTAATCATTCCTATCCATTATTTGTTGACTACCGATGGCTACTCCCATCTTTAGTACATGAAACTTCAATATATATTATGATACCCTGTTTATAAATGGCATTTATCCCTGAAATGTACTGTATGGAATTTCTAAGCTAGATGAAATATTCTTGGCATGAACACTGGTGGTTTGTTTTATGGTATTCTTTACATCATCTATAAAGTTGATAATATAAAAACAATATGCTGGAGATCATTGTGAAGTTGCTGATATTTCACGGTGATGTTAATTAGTATAGTGTTGTGAAAATGGTGCACTATCTAAACAGTGTCCAAGGATCACAGAGCACTTTAAAAAGAGATCATAATTTATTAAAAGCATCAGAAGGAAAGTGTTGTGAGAGGAACACATGATATTAATATTGTTAAAAGATAAAAGTAATATGAACTTGGTGATGACTGAATATTTTCTAGCCATTTAATATCCTTAACTACTGCATTCTACTCAATTCATGTTGTTTTATATATATTTTGACCTTGTGTTTTCCCCTTTAAAATTCAGTGGAACTAAAATAAATACAAATAATGATTAAGTCCAGACCCCATTTTTTCCCCAAAGACTTTTAGAGAGTCTATTGCACAACAAAAATTTGAATGCAGAGCTCCTGTCCTAAACTCCGATCTATTTCATCCTTGAATAGCAAGGGATGGAACCCACAATTTTTCAGTATCTCCTGCATGATCAATTACCATACACAGTGCCATTACATTTCATTTTTGCATGTGTATTTAAGAGGTGAATTATTTATTTATATTTTTATCTATATTTGCATCAATAACCTCTATCTATATTTATAGACGAGGAAGATGGGGCTCATCAAGTTTAAGTTACTTGCCCAATATTTACAGGTCACCAAAAGGTCTGCCAAGATCTGAGTCTTTATTTGTCTGATTCAAACTGTCATGTGTATATTTCTAAAACCTCTAACTTTAGCAAGCTTCATATTCATTCTGGGCAAGTAGGGGCAGCTTACTCCTTCTTTATATTAATAGTAAGTTTCAAAGATTCCATAGAGAATGCTTAATCCAAATTCCCTGTTTTAGAGATGAGCAAAGTGATATCAAGAGAAGGTAATTTTTTACAAATACATAATTGTTAAAATTGAAACAAAGCAAAAATTTCCTAACTTTGTATCTTTTTTCTTTTTTTTTAGATTGTTGGGGATTCATTGAGGGTACAATAACCCAGGTTATACTGCTTGCATTTGCTGGGTGAAGTCCCTCTATTAATAGTGTCCAACCTCCAAGAGGTGTGTCATACACAATGGCCCCCAACCTCCACCTTTTCTCTTTCCCCTCCCCCATTTCCCCTCGTCTCACCATGTAGTAGCATCAATTTTCCTTATATCAGAATTGAGTACATTGAATTCTTGTATTTCAACTCCATCCAACTTAATACAAAAGATGTAAAGCCACCCTTTTTAGTGGCTGTATATTATTCCATGGTATACTTATACCACTGCTTATTAATTCATTCCTGGTTTGGTGGGCATTTAGGTTGTTTCCACAATTTGGCAATTGTAAATTGAGCTGCAATAAACAGTCTAGTGCAAATGTCCTTATAATAAAATGACTTTTTTTTTCCTTTGGGGTAGATGCCCAGTAATGGGATTGCAGGATCAAATGGGAGGTCTAGTTTCAGTTCTTTGAGAATTCTCCATACTTCTTTCCAAAAGGGTTGTATTAGTTTACAGTCCCACCAGCAGTATAAAAGTATCCCCTTCTCTCCAAAAACACACCAGCATTTGCAGCTTTGAATCTTTGTGATGTGGCCCATTCTCACTGGGGTTAGGTGATATCTCAGGTTGTTTTTGTTGGGGATAATGAGCATTTTTTCATATGATTGTTAGTCATTTCTCTGTCTTCTAAGAGAAGGTTCTATTCATCTCTCTTGCCCATTGACATGTGGGATTGTTGGCTTTTTTATTGTTGTTGTTGCTTAAATTGAGTTCTTTGTAGATTCTAGTTATCAAGTTTTTGCCCAATTCATAATATGCAAATATCTTTTCCCATTCTGATGGTTCCCATTCTATTTGCTTTGGTTGTTGTCTCCTTAGCTGTACAGAAGCTTTTCAGTTTAACTAAGTCCCATCTGTTTATTTTTATTGTTGCAATTGTCATGGAAGTCTTCTTCATAAAATCTTTACCCAGGCATATGTCTTCAAGTGTCTTCCGCACACTTTCTTTAGGATTTTTATTGATTCATGCCTTAGATTTAGATCTCTTTTATTATTATTATTAAATCATAGCTGTGTACATTAATGCAATTACAGGGTACAATGTGCTGGTTTTATATACAATCTGAAATATTTTCATCAAACTGATTAACATAGCCTTTATGGCATTTTCTTGGTTATTGCATTAAGACATTTATATTCTACCTTTAGTAAATTTCACATGTACCCTTGTAAGATGCATTGTAGGTGTGGTCCCACCAATTACCCTCTCTCCACTCATCCTTCCCTCTCCCCTCCTTATCCCTTTTCCCCATATTCGTCAGCTATAATTGGGTTTTAGCTTTCAAATAAAAGCTACTACTTGGTTTTATAGTAGGGCTGAGTATATTGTATACTTTTACTTCCATTCTTGAGATACTTTGCTAAGAAGAATATGTTCCAGCTCCATCCATGTAAATATGAAAGAGGTAAAATCACCATCTTTCTTTAAGGCTGCATAATATTCCATGGTGTACATATATCACAATTTATTAATCCATTCATAGGTCAATGGGCATTTGGGCTTCTTCCACAACAGCAATTATGACTTGGGCTGCAATAAACATTCTAGTACAAATATCTTTATTATAATGTGATTTTTGGTCTTCTGGATATATACCTAGTTGAGGAATTGTAGGATTGAATGGCAGGTCTAATTTTAGATCACAAAGTGTTCCCCAAAAATCTTTCCAAAAGGAACATATTAGTTTACATTCCCACCAGCAGTGTAGTAGTGTTCCCTTTTCTCCACATCCATGCCAACATCTCTGGTTTTGGGATTTTGTGATGTGGGCTACTCTTACTGGAGTTAGATGACATCTCAAAGTAGTTTTGATTGGCATTTCTCTCATGTTTAAGGATGAGGAGCATTTTTTCATGAGCATTTTTGTTTGTAGGCCATGTGCCTGTCTTCTTCAGAGAAGTTTCTCTTCAAGTCCCTTGCCCACCCTGAGATGGGATCACTTGTTCTTTTCTTGCTAATATGTTTGAGTTCTCTGTGTACTCTGGTTATTAAACCTTTGTCAGAGGTATGATTTGAAAATATTTTATCCCATTCTGAGGGCTGTCTGCTTGCTGTACTTACTATGTTCTTGGCTATTCAGAAGCTTTTTAGTTTGATCAGGTCCCAGTAGTGTTTTATTCATACTACTTCAGTAGCCTGGG
>CAUYRH010014648.1:0-18266 GCA_963574655.1 Perodicticus potto
GCGCCTGTAGTCCTAGCTACTTGGGAGGCGGAGGCAAGAGACTCGCTTGAGCCCAGGAATTGGAGGTTGCTGTGAGCTGTGATGCCATGGCACTCTATCCAGGGTGACAGCTTGAGGCTCTGTCTCAAAAAAAAAAAAAAAATGAATGAATGGATTTATCTGGAACATATTCATTCTATGAGTTTCATTAAGTAACAAATTAAAGGCAGACAGAATTCTGAAAATTTACCTAAAGACTTATTAAGTAGTATGTACATGTGTTTTAAAAACAGGAAAATAGGTCGGGTGTGGTGGCTCAAACCTGTAATCCCAGCATTCTGTGAGGCCAAGGTGGGTAGGTCACCTGAGCTGAGTTTGAGACCAGGCTGAGCAAGAGCAAGATCCCATCTCTAAAAATAGCCGGGCGAGGCCCGTTGTGGTGGTGGGTACCTGCAGTCCCAGCTACTCAGAAGGCTGAGGCAAGAGGATTGCTTGAGCCCAGGAGTCTGAGGTTGCTGTGAGCTACATTGCCAGTGTACTCTACTGAGGGCGACAAAGTGAGACTACTACTCCTTGAGCCACAGGTACGCCCTGTCCATTCTTTTAAAAATATATATATAACTCTCATAAGACCCTGAGCTTGACTTGTATGGACTTTGTGTTTTAATATCCCAAACATTGGGAAGATTAGGTGTGACACGTAGTAACAACCTTTTCTTTTGTAGAGACAGAGTCTCACGCCATCGCCCTCGGTAGAGTGCTGTGGAGTCACAGCTCACAGCAACCTCCAACTCCTGGGTTTAGGCGATTCTCTTGCCTCAGCCTCCCAGGTAGCTGGGACTACAGGCGCCCGGCTAATTTTTGATGCAGTTCGGCCAGGGCCGGGTTTGAACCCACAGCCTCGAGCAAGACTGTGCATACACTTATTTTACACCCCCTCAAACAAATCAACACTGCAGACAGAGAGGGGCTTATTTACCATTTAACTAAAGAAAATCCAAAAGGCTTTCCTGGAGTCAAATGCACTCTGAGACATATCTAAGGAATGAGTATAATTGTGGCAGCTAAAGAAATCTGCCACTGTGTAATAAGCTAATATGCAATGATGTTACACATTCTAATAATACATTATGAGTTGTTTGTTTCCCACTATGATGGGGCACAAGAAAATGAAACTATCTTGTTAGAACAGTACAAGTGATGACCCAGTTTTAAATAGGGTTCTTCATTGAAGGAAAAGGTAGAGCCATAAAAGTCAAATTAGCTCATTTCAAATGGTTTACATCTCAGGATGAATCACGTTACACTAATTTAAGCCCAATTTAATTCAGGCAGGTTTTTAACCCCAAGAATAAGGACATTCTTAGTACATATTAATAATTAAAACAACATATACACAATTAGCAATATCCTATATAACATTAAATGTTTTAACAACTTGTTCTTGATTATATGTAGTCAATTTGTTGCTCTTTTTTTAAAAAACAAGCTCAACTTTATATTACAATGTACTTTGTATTTTTTCTTTTTCTTTTCTTTCTTTTTTTTTTTTTTTTTTTTTTTTTTTTTGTAGTTTTCGGCCAGGGCTGGGTTTGAACCCGCCACCTCTGGCATATGGGGTCAGCACCCTACTCCTTTGAGCCACACACGCCGCCCATGTACTTTGTATTTCTAAGTATATTCTGTAATTATTTCACTGAAGTAGGTACAGTTCTCCGATTTCTCTAAGAGCCAAACTCAACTGTATCTTCTGTTATCTGTTTGAATTCATAATTGCCTCTGCCATCCATAAGCAGATAGTAAATGTTTCCAAAGAGATTTTCTATGTGACACAGTGAAGAGGGTGATGCCGACCCTACGTGTCGCCTTCCACATCCACGCTAAAGGCACTTGTGCATTCATCCAAAATGGCAAACTGGAGTTTGTGATAAAATAATCTTGCCATGGCCATTCTTTGCTTTTCTCCACCACTAAGTACATCCATCCAGTCCTGAACACTGTCCCAGCCTCCTTCATGTTCAAGGATATGACCCAACTGGACATTGTCTAAGTATTCCTTCAGTACAAGGTCAGATATTCCCTTCTTTTTCTGATCTTCTCTTCTATCTGGATATATCACTTGGTCTCAAAGTGGTCAAGGGTCATCTAAGGTCTCTGAGGAACATAAAATAGCTTTCCTCTCAGGTTTAGTTAGACGTCCTCCAAAAAGAGGCAATAATGGACTGAGCACACAGACAAGCGAACTCTTTCCACAGCCATTTGGACCACAAATTAGAACATTGGCCTGAGATTGAACTTCAAAATTACGGTCTCAGATCAAGACATCTCCGTTTGGTGTTACTAAAGGAACATGATCCCACTTTATAATGTTATCTGCATGAATGATTTCTCCAGCACCAGGTATCAAGGGAATGCCTTGTACTCCTTCCATACCCCGTTCTTGTTGCGAGACCATTGTGCGTTCATATTTGCCATGATTTAAATCCTTTAGTACTTGTGTTAATTCTGTAATGGGAGCAGTAAAGCCGGCCAATCTAGTCATTTCACGCCCAGCCAAAACTATTAGACCCAGAGCTAGAGACATGCGCAAAAGCGTTCTTCCACTTTGATAGTAATCTTCCAGAAGTTCTGAATGTGTACTCTTGAGATGTCGGGGGTGAGATAAATCTAAAAAAGGACAACTGAACTAGGTAACCAACTACAGGGGCAAGGTATTTGGCAATTATACTATCAAGGAACCCCATAGAGAACCGAAACAAAATGAAATTATGTAGGCATTCAACCGATTTTCGGAAGACTGAGTAGATTGTCTGCTTTTCTCTTTTATTCCCATTGTAAAAGGCAATTTCTTCACTATTTATGATGAGCCTGGAATTAACTATATCTATATTCTCCTTCATACTTTTGTTCAGTTATGGTCATCTTACCAATGGGTCTTCTAAGTCGCATTAGGAATAGCCCAGAAACAACCATGTAGGTCATCATGTTTGCTGGGCCCTGAGCTCCAATTGCATTTGTTAACTTGAAGATAAACAAAACTAGGTATAAAAATGGCTTACTAAGATTTGAATACAGATCAACTACACTTACAAAATTTTTCTACATCTTGTGTAAGCAGCTGGTCTGGATTAGCTATTCTGTTGTCCAGATTTCCCCTCTTATAACATGTGAAAGCTTGAAGATACTCCTCATAGAGGATTTAGTGAGCCTTACTCGGAAGCACAGTTTAAGCTCATTTAACCCATACTTCAAGAAGTTATTAACCAGAGAGATGAGGGGCATGGCAGCGATGAAGTTGAATAAGTACCTCTTGAAATCTTTTCTGTTACGACCAATGATACCACTTTCAATGAGTGTCCCATTTTGAATCATCCAAACATCACAATACGTTCGAGACACCAGCATGACAGCAATAAGTATCAAGTAACCTGTCTCTACAAAATGTCCTAGGAACCATGATTTTCAGAATCTGTGTGAGCCTTGATAAAAACTTTGTCCCCCACAGCTCTTTCTCTTTTTCCTTCTTTCTCATTGTTCTGCAATGGTGGTTTTCACTTTTCTTACCGTGCAGGCCGATAGCTTGGCGCCACTTGTGGAATGGGCAAAGCAGCAGGAACGCGGCCCCTGCCAGCGAGGAGTTTCGCGGGGTCAAGTCCTTGCTGAAGGCCGCCGTGGCTCGGCCAGTGCTAGCGAGCCGGCAAAAGAGACGGGGTGGGGACTGCTCATAATTGCTATTTTATAGATATGGGAACTAATACTTTTAGAATTCTCTGCTGACCATGAGCTCTATGGAGTTCATTATGCTGGAATTAACTAAATACTCCTCAAACTTCTGATTCTGTTTCCTGGCCCCCTTCATTACAGGGAATCAGAACCACACCATCCAAGGGTTCCAGGAAAATCAGAAAACAAAAACAAAATACGTTATCCCAAAAGTATGAAAGTTTCAAGATGAGTTCAGGGTATTTTGGTCCAGGGTCCATCTTTTTTCCTTTGTCACGCCTATAATGTCCCTTTTTTCTCTATTAAAGAATAATTTTTGTATCCCTTTATGTGACTAGTAAAAATAATATTCCCCTTCTCCAAGAATCATGGTCAGTGGAATGGATGAAGGTGGTTGTGACAGAATGTCAGGTCTTAATGTATTTGGTTAATGTAAAAAAAGGTAAGCAAGAAGAATGTGGTGGTCTCACAGGGGTGTGTAGGCCATAGTTAGCAGACCCCTAGATTAGAACTTGAGAGCTTTTCTGTTCCCTCTCTCTATAGGTGAAGAAAGAAATAGGTCTGTTTTTGGAAAACAAAAGTTGAAATGATTTAATGCATTTGTATGTATGTGACGCCTGAGCAGCTCTCGCATGTTAGGAACCGGGCTGCGCAGGTGGCGGTGGGCGGCAGATGCGCAGGGCATTGGTGTGCTAGGCTGCTCCCCATCACGCGCATTCCCGCCCCACAGCGCCGCCTGTCGGACCTTACACTATACCGTGCCTGCGGGGATCTAGGTCTCCCCCACCATGATCTGTCCCCTATTACTAGAGGGACTTAATACTCAGCAAATGTAAGCAGTGTAATCCTGCTCTTCATACCCTCAATGACTCCCCAACAATAAAAAAAAAAATAATTAAAAAGTAATAATAAAAATACAAAAGAAAAATTGGTCCCTGGTGCCAAAAATGTTGGGGACCACCACCATAGAATATACCATGATTTTTCGAAAACTGTTCCTACACTTACCTTTTTGCCCTTTTATTTTTGCAGCTGTGGTGGTTTAATAACATGTATGCAAAATCTTTGACATTTTTATTAGTAAAAAATAATTGCTCTGGACTCGGCGCCCATAGCACAGTGGTGACTGCACCAGCCACATACACCGAAGGTGGCGGGTTCAAACCCGGTCTGCACCTGCTAAACAACAATGACAACGCAACAAAAAATAGCCGGGCCTTGTTGCAGGTGCCTGTAGTCCCAGCTACTCCGGAGGCAGAGGCAGGAGGATCACTTAAGCCCAGGAGTTGGAAGTTGCTGTGAGCTGTCATGCCACCGCACTCTACCAAGGGGGACAAAGTGAAAGTCTGTCTCAAAAAAATAATAGTCTGTGTTCTGTTGAACTTAAGTGGCCTTTGTGACTACTTCAGTAAATAGAGAATGACAAATGACTCTATGTGACTTCTGAGGCGGAGTCATAGAGGGTGGCCGAGCCTGGCCCGCCCACAGCGGCCCCAACCTGACTTGCGTCCCTCTCTGCCTCCCCTGCGTTTGGAGTTAGGGGCCGCCGCGCTGCAGAGACCCTGGGAGGATCGCGCCGAGCGAGGCGTCTCGGAGCCGCTCTGCAGCCCCGCGATTCCGTGTACACGGACGAGCACCTGCCGCTCTTCGCCCCACGATTCCGTGTACACGGACGAGCCCGCAGAGGACCCAGGACCCGCCGCTCTGCGGCCCTGCGACTCCGTGTACACGGACGAGCCCGCGGAGGACCCATCGCCCGCCGCTCTGCGGCCCGCGATTCCGTGTACACGGACGAGCACCTGCCGCTCTGCGCCCCGTGATTCTGTGTACACGGACGAGCCCGCGGAGGACCCAGCGCCTGCCGCTCTGCGGCCCGCGATTCCGTGTACACGGACGAGCACCTGCCGCTCTGCGCCCCGTGATTCTGTGTACACGGACGAGCCCGCGGAGGACCCAGCGCCCGCCGCTCTGCGGCCCCGCGACTCCGTGTACACGGACGAGCACCTGCCGCTCTGCGGCCCCGTGATTCCGTGTACACGGATGAGCACCTGCCGCTCTGCGCCCCGTGATTCTGTGTACACGGACGAGCCCGCGGAGGACCCAGCGCCCGCCGCTCTGCGGCCCCGCGACTCCGTGTACACGGACAAGCACCTGCAGCTCTGCGGCCCGGCGATTCCGTGTACACGGACGAGCCCGCGGAGGACCCAGCACCTGCCGCTCTACCTGCCGGCTCCGGAGACGCCTGAACCAGAACCAGCCAGAACTGCGAGGCAGAATGAGAAAGAGTTACTCTCAGCCAGCGTTCTGGGGTGACGTGTTACCTAACAACAGATAACCCACACTGATTTGGTGACCTGGAAATGGAGAGTTACTCTAACGAGACTAAAGCGGGCAGCGGCTTTGGAGCTGGGCTGCGGGGATCAGTTGGAAAGGCCTTCAGGAGACGCAGAAGACCTGTAAGGCTTGGTGGGTGCTGAAAGGAAAGTGAGGGGAAAGTGGAAGTGGGAGGAAAATCCCATGTTAGCAAAAATGTTACCTGTGCTGATGTGAAAATAGGAAGTGTTCTTCATGACCTGACGGGTCAGCCTCAACAGGGTTTTCACGCTCAAGTTTGAAAGTTTCCCCTTGTTTCTTTGAGTTGTGTATAATACAGATAGAGGATGATGAGCTATGTAGGAAGTTACTCAGTTTTCAAGCAAATTTAGAGGAAATGTAAAGGAATTAGGAGTGGCTGGGTTAGAAATAAAACCATTTTATGACTATTAGTCTCTTCCAGCAGAATATTCCTAAAGTAGAAAAAAAAAAAACCAACAACAACTCAGGACAAAAGTCAAATCCATGATCCTGTCACAGAAACTTACCGAAGTGAAGATGAAGCTAAGGATTTGATCATAAAATTCTTTATTTAGACCTCAGATTTAAGGTGGTGCCATCTGGATTCTTGCCAAAAAAAGACAAAAGGGTAAGGCTTAGAGATTCTAAGAAACATTGATCTACAGCAGCTTTACAGGGAGTTCAAGGTAAAAAATATCTGTGGATGTAGCTTTGTCTAGTAGAAGTTAATTCCAATAAGATTCATAGGAAACTCACAAATATTTTAAGAAAATTGTACTAGCAGAAATACCACTGGCATCAACTATAAGGAACATAAATGGCTTCAAAATGAAAAAACCTTTGGATCCTGGACCTTTTGCAGGCAGGAAGCAGGCTTGTCAAACTCTCCACTTCAAGTAGACAGCTACGTGCCTCTTACATTCCCCCATTTTGAATGGGGTTATTTATAGTGGTTATCCTATGGCTACCTACCTTGCAGCATGTATGGGGGGGTGTGAGGAACAGATGATTTGTCTCTCCAGGTTTTCATACCTGAAGGAATGCCACTTGAGCTGTACTGCAGAACCACACGCAAGCATTTCTATCAACATCTGAATCTGATTTCAGGGGTGAAATTCTAGACCTTGAGCCTGAGTCTAAACGTCCTGGTAGCTGAGAATTTTGGAAGGTCTTGGGAGGGGGTGGAGCAGGTAAGTGTATTTTGCATGTGGGAAGAATGTAAATAATGTGGTGGTTTAAAAATGTGTTCACTAATTCTTTGATAGGGTCTGGGTGGCACCTGTGACTAAAGGCCTCAGCTGTTGTGTGGCTCTAAGGTAGAGTGGTAAGAGGTGAGATAGCTTCCACTGAGCTCTTTCTCAGAACACCTGTCTTTGGAGCCCTGAACTACCATGTAGGAAAACCACGTACCACCCCCCACCACCCCCAAGCCACCACACTGGAGAGCCCATGTGAGAACGACAGAGAGAAAGGAGAGGCCCAGTTGAGGCGTCTCAGCCCAGGCCCCAGCTGGAGGAGCAGCGAGCCTTCAGTAATTCCAGCGCCGTCTGACCACAGCCGTGTGAACAGCCCTGAGCAAGAACCGCCTGACCCAGCCTGGCCAAACCCCAGACCCATGAGAGAGAGTCGGAAAATGACTGTTGTTTGGGTGATTTATAATACATCAGCAGGAAACTGGAGCCACCAGTGTAATGATTTAAAATGGCAAAACCGAATACATTTTTACCTTCTGCCACATCCATAATTTACTCAGGTACCCTGCCTCCTATTCTGTGAGGATGGTTATTGCCTCATCGCTTTTCCTTCGTCCTTCCCCCCTTTTTCTTTTAACCATAAATCATATAATAAAATAACAAAGACGTATTGGAATGTAGCTTGAATGACTATAAGTAAGCACACAAATCCTCTTTCCTCAGAATCTTATTTGTCCATATAGCCAAATACCTAACACAAGGCCTGCCTGTCACATAATTATTGTTTGTACAGGTCAGTCCCCTTCTCTCTCCGTGTCAGTGGCATCATCTTTACCCACGGTATCCAGTGATCTCACTCTGGCTTCTCATTCCCCAGGGCCTCTACCCTTAAAATCCCCCCGCCCCTTTTCTGGACTCTGAACTCACCTACCTAAGTAAAAAACAACAACACAACGACAGTGATTAGATAGCTGGTATGAACAATGCTAAAGTGTTAACAATATTTACGTGGATGATGCAATAACAATCAATGTTTATCCCATAAGCAGAAAATTTCAAGCACTTCCGCTGGCCACCTGAGTCTATTTCGGGTAAGGATCCTGAAGTTGAAACTCAGGCCCTGACGCATCATGTTCTTTTCTCATGGAGAGTTACCATTTTTTTAAGGTGTATGATACAATGCTAAAATCTGTCCCTGCTTCTCTCCATGTGATGGGCCGTCTGTGAAGCTTTGGAGTCTAGCTCAAACGTATGAGTTGTCTCCTCCATCATTTTTGTTTGTAAAGGATTCTAATCTAATTAAAATAAATGCCAACAGCAAGTGGAAAGCCTAGAAGGAAGAGGATTTTTGAAGGAATGGGGGTCCAGAAAATAAGACAATTTTACTTGAATTGTTTTGCCATGGAAAATAAAGTTGCTCAGGTAATTCTATGAGTCACTTAACATGGGCATAATTACCAATTTCTTTATTTAACAATAATTGAGTATAATTCTGTGACCCCACCCTCCTCCCTCAGTAAGGCAAGTTACAGAAACCCCTTATTTTGAAGGTGGTTGCAACAACAGTTAGAAGCTATACATTTTGTAGGGCTTGGGAAAATTGCCTGACTTCAGGGAAGGTTTTTGCATGATCTTAGGCCATGTCTCGTAATGCAACGATATGCTTTCTTAGATGTGAAAATAACACTAAGTTTGTAGGAAAACTGAATTCTATCAATATTAACATCTTCCTGTAAACTAAAAGCTTGCAAAGGCTTGATAAAAAAAGAAACCATCTAACCTTAAGAATGAATTTATTACTCAGTGACTTTCATTCAGAAGAGGAATTTTCTTTTTTCTTTCTTTTTTTTTTTGAGACAGTCTCACTTTGACACCCTCAGTAGAGTGCTGTGGTGTCACAGCTCACAGTAACCTCAACCTCTTGGGTTTTAAGTGATTCTCTTGCCCCAGCCTCTCAAGTAGCAGGGACTGAAGGTGCCCACCACAACGCTTGGCTATTTTTGGAGATGAGGTCTCGCTCAGAATCAGGCTGGTGTTGAACCTGTGAGCTCAGGCAATCCACCGCCTTGGCCCCTCAGAGTGCAGGGATTACAGGCATGAGCCACCTTGCCGGGCCCTGGAATTCTCCTTAACATTTAGGCTTTGTTGATTTAGGCTTTGTTGGTTTCTAATTAACATTTTTAGTTCTTTGGTTTGATCAAATATCATATCAGAGATACATTTTCTCTGAGGATGCAGTTTAAAGAGGCCAAGTAAATCATAGAAAATCATCATTTCCATGTTTCACAGAACAAGGTTCTCCATGGCAGACAGTATGTGTGGCTTTCTCGGCGTTCCACAAAATTAAGCTGCTCCCTCTTACATGCAAAAATGTGCTCCAATTTTTGTCTTTTTTTCCTTCTTTGTTCCGTTTCCTCGGTTATTCTTTCTTGTTTCCTACTTTCTCCATTTGTTCCTAAGTATTAAACAGCTGTCTCTGAGAAGTGAGGTGGCATCAGAAACGAGGGTAGACTCACAGTCACGTCATGCTGACTCATTATGGGGCTCCAGACGGGTCACTAATCGGGAAATTGCAGGCGTTGATGTGGGTGAGGGGGTTAGTTGATGGAGAAGGCATGGACAAAACCTGGTGACTGCAGGACCTCAGCAGTGGAACGCCTCCATCTTTCCATTGCCACCACTTACCTTACAGACATGAGCTGATTCTACCGTGAGTTATGCGGTGCAAGAGGAGGCCAGGGCTTTAGAGTCAGGAGCTAGGGAGTTATTTCCTCTCTGCAGTTTAATCGCTGTGTGACCCTTTACTCTCGGTTCCTTATTTGTAATATCTACCGTGTGTGGTTCTGAAGGTCACAGACGACATAGCTCACATGCCCAGCAAAGTCCCGGGCACGAGGAAGGAGTTCCATAATGGCAGCAGATATTCGAAGGAATCTAAAAGTTCTTTCTCAAATGCTGAATACTCTCCTACAATCTCAGTTTTAATTTCTCTTAGACACATACACACACGCATACACCTCCACCTGACCATTTTAAAAGAGGGCTTTTTAATCAGGAAAATGGCCCTGGCTGCCAGTTTAAAGGAATATTTATGAAAGAGCTCAGTAAAAGATAAAAAAGAGAAATATATTATTTTCCTACAAAAAATTCCTCCTTGGTAATTTTAACTGTCTTCCATGCCTAATTGTGATGTCAACATTGCCAAAAACAACAATCAGTCCAAGTCTTCACTGAGGGAGTCCAGCCGGCCTTGGACTTGAGAGCTCTCCCTGCTTGCTGGCAGTTGCAGCAGCGATTTACGACATCACTTGGTTTGACAAATAAATAGGAGATGCTTTGCATGGCTAGAGTGCTACAGGAACTACAAAACTGACCCAAACAAGTGGCCATGGATCTGTGTGTTGCCCAATCATCAGGTCCCCGAGGGCCCCTTAGCTGTCTGCCCCTGGGAAACAGGCAGCCCTGGCCAGAACAGGTGGCACTGAGAGGAGGCAGTCACCCCTGCAAAAGGGACTCTGTCTTCACTGCAGTATGTACGTGGGTCACTACAGAAATTCCAAGACAACTGTGTTGTGGTCCATTATTTCTCTTCCAAGAAACGCAGTCCACAGCATCCTTCTGATTCACCCTGTGCAAATTTCAACCTGCTCGGCTTGACATTATTGCTAGGAGGGCTTCATTTGTTTCTAGCTGCATGGATTTTACAATTCTTGATCTTTGTGTATTTCAAAATTTTTGTAATGACCCACATAACATTATTATTGTGCTTAATATTTAAATGACAGATGGTTAGGATTATTACTTCTCCTTCCACAAAATCCCTAAGAGGAAAAACAGACAAATGACTGGCATTCAGATTTCTTAGGGTTTTTTTTGTTTTTTTTTTTAGACAGACCCTCAAGCCTGGGTAGAGTGCTGTAGCATCACAGCTCACAGCAACCTCCAGCTCCTGGACTTGAGTGATTCTCCTGCCTCTGCCTCCCAAGTAGCTGGGACTACAGGCACCTGCCACAACGCCTGGCTATTTTTTTTTTTTTTTGGTTGCAGACGTCATTGTTGTTTGGCGCCCGGGCTGGATTTGAATCTGCCAGCTCAGGTGTATGTGGATGGCACGTTAGCCACTTGAGCCCCAGGAGCTGAGCCTGTTTTTTTTGTTTTCATTTAAGACAGAGTTTCAATTTGTCATCCTGGGTGGAGTTTTCTGGCATCATGTCTCACAGCAACTCAATTGGCTCAATTGATTCTCTTGCCTCAGCTTCCCGAGTAGCTGGGACAATAGGCGTCCACCCAAATGCCTGGCTATTTTTAGAGATGGGGGTCTGGCTCTTGCTCCAGCTGGTCTAGAACCATGAGCTCAAGCAATCCACCCGCCTCGGCCTCCCAGTGTTAGGATTACACGTGTGACCCACTGCACCTGACCTAGATTTCCTGGGGGGGGGGGGTTGTTTTGTTTGGGGTTTTTTTTTAGACAGAGTCTCACTTGTTGCCCTTGCCCTCGCTAGAGTGCCATGGCATAATAGCTCACAGCAAACTCAAACTGCTGGGCTTAAGTGATTCTCTTGCCTCAGGCTCCCAAGTAGCTGGGACTACAGGTGCCTGCCACAATGCCCGACTATTGTTAGAGATGGGGTCTTGCTGTAGCATGAACCCACACTCATGAGCTCAGGCGATCCACCCACCTTGGCCTCCCAAAGTGCTATGATTACAGGCACAAGCCACTGCGCTTGGCCAATCTCAGCTTTTTCACTGGTGGCACAAGAAGTTCCTCTGGGTCCATGTCTTATCAACCTTTCAGGGCGGCACCTGTGGCTCATAGGAATAAGGCACCGGTCCCATATGTCAGAGGTGGCGGGTTCAAATGCAACCCCCGCCAAAAACCAAAAAAAAAGGAAAAGAAATCAACCTTTCAGGGAGCCAGTGAGGGGTATTAGCTGTTCTAGGAAAAACAAACATGGCTCAGCACCTGTAGCTCAGCGGCTAGGGCGTCAGCCACATACACCAGAGCTGGCAGGTTCGAACCCGGCCCAGGTCTGCCAAACAATAACAACTACAACTACAACAACAAAAGTAGCCAGGCATTGTAGCGGGCGCCTATATTCCCAGCTACTTGGGAGGCTGAGGCAAGAGAATTGCTTAAGCCCAAGAGTTTGAGGTTGCTGTGATGCCACAGCACTCTACTGAGGGCGACATAGTGAGACTCTGTCTCGAAGGAAAAAAACCCCACAAACATGTCCTCTCCCCGGGAGAGACAAGCTTTAGCAACAGATTTCCAATCTTTAGGAGGGAGAGCATCATTACATAAAGTATCCACTAATGCAAGAGTAAAGGAGGCAGTTGACCCGTGTTGTCCACAAGCCCGCATGAGCCACCATGCCCGGCCTGATTTCGTGGTTTTTAAGAACACTAGGGACAAAATGAAAATTGTAAAGTTTCATCAAGGTTATACAGTATCTGTGGTGAACAGAATAATGGGGTCCCCAGTGACGTTCATGTGCTAATTCCCAGAACTTATGGATATGTTAGATTACATGGCAAAGGAGAATTAGGTTGCAAATGGAATTAGGGGGTTTATTAGCTGACCATGAGGTTAACCAGGTGACCCCAATGTAGTCACAGCGGTCGAGAGAGGCAGAGTCTGAGAAGATGTGGCTGGGCCCAGTGGCTCACTCCTGTAATCCCTGCACTCTGGGAGGCCATGGCGGATGGATTGCCGGAGCGTAGTAGTTGGGGACCAGCCTGAGCAAGAGTAAGACCCCCACCTCTACTAAAAATAGAAAAGCTAGCTGGTTGTGGTGGCTGGGGCCTGTAATTTCAGCTACTTGGGAGGCTGAGGCAGGAGGATCCCTTGAGCCTAGGATTTGGAGGTTGCTGTGAGTTAAGATGCCAGAGCACTCTACACAGTGCGACAGAGTGAGACTCTGTCTCAAAAACAAAAACAAAGAAGGAGATGTGACTACAGGAGTGAGGCAAGTGAGGCCTCCAGCTGCCCTGCTGGCTTTGAAGATGGAGGAAGGGACCATGACCCAAGGGATGCAGCTGGAAAGTCAAGGAAATGATTCCCCCAGAGCCTCCAGAAGCCGGTGACACCTTGATTTTAGCCCAGTGAGACTCATTCCAGACTTCTGACCTCCAGAACTACGAGACAGTATATTTGTGTTGTTTTAAACCATTAAGTTTGTCATTAGTTATTACAGCAGCAGAGGAAAGCTAATATAGCATTTAACAAAGCAGATGAATGTCTAAAATTGATTAACCCACACACATTTTATCGCTTAACTCTCTAAGACAGGTGCTATTAAGCAGTGGAATGAGAAAATGCAAGCAGAGCAGAGGAAAGCGCCCGGAAGAGCAGGGCTGTCTGGCTGCTGAGTGCGTGAGCTCTGTTCCCCGCCTATATTCGGGGTCATCACACGCCCTGCCGTGGCCTGGGGGCTACCCTCCACGACCCCAGTCTGCACGTTGCCTCCCCTTCTCCTCCACTGTGCTTTTCCCTTGCTGTGATCACCTTCTTCCTCGTTTTTCTCTTATTCCATTCCCCTGGCTGTTTTCTGTCCCAATCTTTCCCCTTTCCTAGGGAAGACTGGAGTTAGCAATGGTCCAAGCTGGGGCAAAAGACCTGCCAACTCGGTCCCTTCTCATCACACCTGCAAGGTCAATGGGGAAGAATGCTGAATGACCGCAAAGGACAAAAGTAGAAGACTGGAAAAGAGGTGTCTGAAATAGTGGGGACAGAGAGTCACGGGAAGGGTCACAGACGGGAGATGCCACTTTGCTGCCACTATTTTCCTTAGAGAAGTTGTTCAACACACTGCACATCAGAGCTGAGTTTAAATACTGTGCCCGGCACTTGGCAGTAGGGCGGAAGGGCCTCTCTTTCTCTGAATAGTTAACTGCATCCTTAGAGCTCTTGGCAGAGTCTAGAATGCAGAGCTGAGTAATCTGCGTGTACCATCACCACCTGTAGGCTGTACAGACTTTGAGATGCATCTTCAGACAGGCAGGTATCATTGAGACCGCTGTGTATTTGGCAGTGCATCAGAGGCAGGGAGTGTGGTGAGCAGGAAGCAGCTGGGATTGCATTCACAGCATGCAAGAAGCCTGCTGGAGGCCTGGCTGGGTGAGAGCAACAAAGTCACAATCCCTCCTGAGGGCTAGCCTGCAACTGCGAGCTGCCTGTGCCTGTGCACCAGGTAGGTGCTTCTGAAACATGAGCAATGCACGCTCCGTTTCAGGTTTCTCTGCCGCCTTGGGTGTGATTGCCCAGGTGTGCCCAATAAAACCTTGATACCCGTTATCATTTTGACCTGTGTTGTTATTTTACAAGTTTTATCAGATGACTTCATATAGACGGAATCAAACCTTTAGCGGAGATGACGCAGCACCTTGACCGACTGGAACAGCCCTTTGTGTTCTAGGCATGCTCCCTGTTGGGGCTACACTGTCATTAGAGACGGAGGAAGAGGTTTAAAATGCCTCATTCCAACGCCTGTGCTGCTGCAGCCTGCTAACTGGTCTCCTTGGCACCTGTCTCCTTCTCCAATCCTGCCCAGGAGCTTTTATTAGAGGACAAGACAACATCACCAGCACCGATTTTTTTTAGCCCTCCTCCCTCCTTTTCTCAGCGACAGGCTTTCCTGACACCCTGAGCCTTCCTGTCATGGGAGCTGCGCTTGCCTGACTCCCGTGTGTACCTTCTGGGAACTGATCCACAGTGGCCGGCCAAGCCTCTCCTGTGGACATTTGCATGGGAACTGCTTAGCCCTGCTGCCAGGAGACAAAAGTGACGCATCTGATACTTAGAAGCCACTTTGCTACCTGGGAGCTCAGTGCAGTTTCCCAGGATCATCAGGGGAACTCACTGCACCCGGGATTCAGTGCAGTTCCCCAGTGTGTCGGGGAAGCTCACCGCACCCGGGAGCTCAGTGCAGTTCCCCAGTGTCATTGGGGAAGCTCACCGCACCCGGGAGCTCAGTGCAGTTCCCCAGTGTCCTCAGGGAAGCTCACTGCACCCGGGAGCTCAGTGCAGTTCCCCAGTGTCGTGGGGGGAACTCAACGCACCCCGGAGCTCACTGCAGTTCCCCAGTGTCTTCAGGGGAACTCACCGCACCCCAGAGCTCACCGCAGTTCCCCAGTGTTGTGGGGGGAACTCACCGCAACCTGGAACTCACCCAGTTCCCCAGTGTTGTCAGTGTGCTCAGCCTCTTCATTTCAGGACTCGGCCCCTCCCATTTTCTGTCATAGGAGCTGTCACATCTCTCCTTGGTGGTCACCTGCTCTCGCTTCCTCACAGTGTGCCTTGATTCCTCTGCCTGCCTCCCAGTGGTGACTTTCCCATGTCACCCACATGTGCCACTCTTCCACTGAGGGATGGCGGCTATGCCTTTCCCTGACTCTAGTCTGGCCTGTGACTAGTTCCAATAACAAAAGGGCAGAAGTCACAATGCCAATTCCAGGCCTACTCTTAAAGGCAAGTGCCAGTTTTTACTTCCTCTTTTTTTTTTTTTTGAGACAGAGTCTATGTCACCCTTGGTAGAGTGCCGTGGCATCACAGCTCACAGCAACCTCCAACTCTTGGGCCTAAGTGATTCTCTCACCTCAGCCTCCCAAGTAGCTGGGACACAATGCCCAGCTATGGTTTTTTGTGTTTTTTTTTTAAATTTTTTTTTCATTGTCATTTTATTTATTTGTTTATTTTTTTGTAGAGACAGAGTCTCACTTTATTGCCCTCGGTAGAGTGCTATGGTGTCACAGCTCACAGCAATCTCCATCTCCTGGGCTTAGGTGATTCTCTTTCCTCAGCCTCCTGAGTAGCTGGGACTACAGGCACCTGCCACAATGCCCGGCTATTTTTCTGTTTTGCAGTTCGGCTGAGG
Source organism: Perodicticus potto (assembly GCA_963574655.1). Lineage (NCBI taxonomy): Eukaryota > Metazoa > Chordata > Mammalia > Primates > Lorisidae > Perodicticus > Perodicticus potto. The sequence goes on from CAUYRH010014648.1 coordinate 16,103, forward strand.
CCGGCTTTGAATCTGCCACCTTCAGTATATGGGGCCGGCGCCCTACTCAATGAGCCACAGGCAGCGCCCCAGCTATAGTTTTGTTGTAGTTGTCGTCGTTTAGCTGGCCTGAGCTGGGTTTGAACCCACCAACCCCAGTGTATGTGGCTGGCACCCTAACTACTGAGTTATGGGCATCAAGCCTACTTTCTATCTCTTCAGAGCCCTGAACTGTCATTTATAAATCCAATTCTTCTCTCCCTCCCACAATTCTTTGGAAATAGAAGCCCTGTGGAGGAGGCGTGGGCCCCAGACGTGAGAGTGAAGATGTTACCTCAGACAACCAGCCCAGCTGAGTCTTTTTTTCTTAATTATTTAGCAGGCCCAGACCAGGTAAACCTGCCACCTGCTACATGGGGCCAGTACTCTAATCACTGAGCTATGCCCACCCCCCGACCGAGTCTTGACGTAACTCCAGTCCCAGGTTCTGTCTGACTAGCTATGCACTCACAGAACCGTGACAGGACCATAGCTCCGTAGTCACTAAGTTTCAGAAGATATCCTTAATACAATCCTTCAAAGTCTCAAACCTAACTTTTCTGTAAAGCGTTACCTTGCTAGTCGGTTAATATTTTTTTTTCTTTTTTTTGTAGAGACAGAGTCTCACTTTATCACCCTCGATAGAGTGCTGTGGCATCACACAGCTCACAGCAACCTCCAACTCCTGGGCTTAGGCGATTCTCTTGCCTCAGCCTCTCGAGTAGCTGGGACTACAGGCGCCCGCCACAACGCCTGGCTATTTTTCTGTTTTGCATTTCAGCTGAGGCCGGGTTTGAACCTGCCACCTTCAGTTTATGGGGCCGGCGCCCCACGTGATGAGCCACAGGTGCCGCCCTAGTCTGGTTAAAATTGATCTCTCCTTTCTCTGGCTTCCATTGAACTTAATGATACTTGGCCCTGCCTGGTGGCTCATGCCTATAATCCTACACATTGGGAGGCCAAGATAAGAGGACTGCTTGAGCTCAGGAGTTGGAGAACAACCTGAGCAACACAGAAAGACCTCATCTCTACTAATATTAGAAACATTATCCAGGCATGCTGGCTGGCACCTGTAGTCCCAGCTAGTTGGGAACTCAGGCAGGAGAATCACTTGAGTCCAGGAGTTTGAGGTTGCTGTGAGCTAGGCTAATACTGCTATACTCTAGCCTGTGGCAACAGAGTGAGACTCTGTCTCAAAAAAAAGAAAAAAGAGAAGAAACTTATTTATTTATTTTTTTTGTAGAGACAGAGTCTCACTCTCTCGCCCTCCATAGAGTGCTGTGGAGTCACAGCTCACAGCAACCTCCACCTCTTAGGCTTGAGCAATTCTCTTGCCTCAGCCTCCCAGGTAGCTGGGATTACAGGCGAGAAGAAACTTATTGATACACTTTTTTTGAACTCCCGGGCTCAAGCAATCCTCCTGCCTTAGCCTCCTAAGTATCTGTGCCCACCACCACACCTGGCTAATTTTCTATTTTTAGTAGAGATGGGGGCTCACTCTTGCTCAGGCTGGTCTCCAACTCCTGAGCTCAAGCAATCCACCCTCCTTGGCCTCCCAAAGTGCTAGGATACAGGCATGAGCTGCCTTGCCTAGCCCGATACCCCACATTTTCTTAATGCAGCTACATATATTATTATTTTCTTTTTCTTTTTTTTTAGCTGGCCTGGGCTGGGTTCAAACCCACCAGCCTCGGTATATGTGGCTGGTGCCACAACCACTGTGCTACAGGCACTGAGTGATATTATTTTCATTTTCTATATGCTAAACCAACTCCATGACTGAACACTATGATTTTTGAAGATATCAAAGAGTAGAAATATATCTGCTGTAATTCCTTTAACATTTCCTAGTACTGGACAAAAATGTCATTAATAAGTAATTGAATTCAGAGCCTTCCACCACGAATATGATGCTTGTAGCTATGGCGGGTGTCATGTGACAGCAGAAAGTAAGAGTCTGGGAGCCCTTTGATATTAACACTGAATAGCAACCACTATTGGATGCCTTCTTATGAGAGAAAAGATTAACCCCTGCTGAACAGATGCTAGAGAGCAATGAAATCTTGTAAACTGGGGGAGGGGCAAGATAGCCGACTGGAAGCAACTTCTAACAGAGGCTCCTGTCCAAAAGGAAAGATAACCTTCA
>CAUYRH010014649.1:0-14649 GCA_963574655.1 Perodicticus potto
CACCAGCTCAGGTGTACGTGGCTGGCACCTTAGCCTGCTGAGGCACAGGCATCGAGCCAGCTATAAAAATTCTTGCAACATTTCTACATCCTACTACATAAGAAGTGAAAGACTAATAGAAAAGATTAAAAAATTAATAAATATGTTTTTATTTTTAAAAATTTGGAAATAATTATTTAGCATAGTCAAAAGACTTGCTGAATTATTTTAAAGAAATAGCTATTGTTTACCACTTTCAAATTATAGAAATGAGGATGCAATCTGGTACTGCTTATCATCAGGCAAAGTCACTAAAGCAAGTATATGATTGAAGTGATTTATAAACGTAGTTCCTAAATTATTTGCTAGTTTAATGATGGAACTAAATCTCAGACAACTTAGCTCTCTAGAGATAGAACAATCTGCACCATGTTCTCTCCGCCCTGTTCACAGGCTAGCCTGCTAAAGGACTTAACAAAGATGGAAGAAACACAAATGCTATGACTTCCATAAGATACTGGAGGGATAAAACATCATGTCTTCTGGTGGCGCTTGTAGCTCAGTGGGTAGGGCACTGGCCCCATATACCAAGGGTGGCGGGTTCAAACCCGGCTCCGGCCAAACTGCAACAAAAAAATAGCCGGGCGTTGTGGCGGGCGCCTGTAGTCCCAGCTATTCGGGAGGCTGAGGCAAGAGAATCACCTTAGTTGAGAGTTGGAGGTTGCTGTGAGCTGTGATGCCACAGCACTCTACCGAGGGTGATAAAGACTCTGTCTCTAAAAAAAAAAACAACAAAAAAAAAAATCATGTCTTCCACAGAACCCTTCTGACTTGTTTGTCACTCTTCACATATGTTATACCTCAAAGATAAAAAAGAACTAAGACTATTTCTGTTTATGCTTGTTTACCAATGTTTTTCTTTTCATGTTTTATTTTGCTCTTGCTAAATAGCTCTCTTTTACTTTAGATTATGAATCACAGCATATATTCCTAGGAATGTGATGTATGTAAGTTAAAACATAGTAATGGAATAAACACCTTTGCACCTACCACTGAGCTTAAAAATAGGACATTTCCAGAATCATAAAGACTCCATTTTTTGCTTTCCCTCGGAGCTGCTAACCTACAATTTGTGTTAATCAATCCTGGTATTGCATTTTAAAATAGTGTAACCAATTTATATATATCTAAGCAATACATTGTTGTTTTTTTCTGTTTTTTAACTTAAATTACGATTTTAAAATGTATCTTCTATAGGTTTTTCTTCAGCATTCTGAATAAGCTGTGCGTCATTGATTTTCATTAATTCAGAGTATCCAATTATATGAATATATCATAATTTATTTAAATGTTCTATAGATGATGACTATTTCAGTTACTTTATGGTAGGATTTTTTGGCTATCATAAAAAAGGTGTTAGGAACAGTACAATTTTTGTACTTTTGTAGAAGTACTTTTTGAAGCAAAATTTTCAGGAAAATAGGCAGTAAGTGATGCAAATGCTTTGGAACATAATAAGGTCTGTGACATTAAAAAAAAATAGTGTAGCTGTATTATACTCTTATAAATAACTTTATGTAATAGAGGTATTCCTGGAAACTTATAATTTTATAAATATAATTTTATTTTAGAATCTCTCTCTGTGTATTTCTTTAAAAACACACTAGAAAATCTTTCCATATAAGACAATCCTTAGGTAAATATTCTGGAGAGACTTCTTTATAAAATAAAAAATCCAAGTTGGGTTTATAAGCTATCTTTGACGTCGTATCAAAAGTACTAAGAGAAGAAAATTAGCATTTTCTTGGTAAATGATAAGAATCATCTCTTCACCCCTATATCTTACATTAAGGCAATGTCACCACACCCCCAAGCAATGCATGTTTGCCATTTTTGTTGGCTTCTGAGCTTTCTAACAGCTGTGTGTGGCCATATGCAGCTTGAAAATGTTTTATCCAGGGCACACCTGTGAGTTCCCATCCTCCCGAGCCTGACATGTATTCAGGGGCAGAAGGTAGGAGGCATTCATGACTTTGTTTAATCTGAACGCCAGAGTAAGGATCCAGCATCAGGCCTCATTCAACAGCACTTCCAAGGGGATCCTTCTTCTCACGTCATGTTTTTCCGGTTGTATCCAATATAGATACTCCCTGCAAGAAGCAGTAATGATAAACAAATCATTCCCCACTCTCATTTTTATATCCTCATTTATAGGGAATATATGGATCAAGTATACTGTTTCAAGTTCGTTTGCAAAGAAAACATAATAGTTTAATAAACAAAGTCTGTTTTTAAAAACTATAGATAATTTTAAAGAGGTATAGTTCATTCGTTTTATGTGCTATGTAAAATACAAGGAATTGCTTTCATCAACAGATCTTATAAAGGCACCCACTGATCTGTAGGACTGGTTAACATAGGCGTTTACTTGGGTATATGCTTATAAATTCTTTTTGTATAAAATGTTTAATAAGAAAATAAGAACTTGAAGGCATTGAGCACTTAATATTTGCCACACTTTCAGTAAAATATATAAATAGTCAGAATCTGACGTAGTAAGCTTGCTTTATGTTTTTATTATAATTTATCTACTGAGCAAATATTTATTAAACATCAACTATATGCTAAACTCTGTTTTTGTGCTGAAGATACCAAAGAGAACAAGAAAGCTATGTTTGTGCCATCAAGAAGAGAATATCTTTTAGTAGAGGAACAGATAATCAACAAACACACAATGCAAACAAATTAGTACATTATACATATATGATATGTAGAGAATGTATAATGAATATTGTGAGTAGTATCCTGAACGAAACAAATAGGGTGCTGTGATAGAGAATAAGGGAAGAAATATGCCTAGAAAAAGCCTCTCTCAGGAAGGGATGTCTATGATCACGCTGATATCATCTAATAGCACAATGTCTGTAGTTTTCACCACCTTTTTCCTTGCACTGATAACCATTCACAGGTCCATTTCTGACCTGGGGAATGATTAATAACACTTTCTGATGTATTTTATTTAAATGTTTGTTTATCCACTTGTTATCTTTAAGACACAGATATATTTCAAAATCCAAGTGTTTATAGTTCAGAATTTCATATTCCATAACGTATACAGCTTAATTTATTGATGAAGCCAATATTTACCCTGTTGTCTTAATGCGATTAATTTTAATTTGAATAAGTTAACATAACATTTGAATAAGTTGACAAAAAGCTTTGGTTTGCTTTGACTCCCCTGTTGGGGGTGGGGGCTTCACAAGTCAGGAAACAGATCTAGCTCCAGTCCCTAGCTCAGGGCTTCAGGCATAGAAACAAGTCATTTAAAAAAAAATTATAAGAAACTTAGTAACAGTGATATCATCACCATTATCACCATTATATGTATTTCTTCAATAGGGCCTAACTTTGCACATGTTAAATTCTTTCTACTCTTGGCTTACAACCTCCTCTCCCTCTTCACAACTGTAAAGGTTGGAAACCTCAAAAAGAAAGCAAGAAACATTTCTCTGATCTTCCTATGACAGAGCTGATGATGGGGAAAGCTATTTCAGAGCAGTAAGGAGTGATGCATCATTTCTGCTTGTTTTTTTTTTTTCTATTTTTTTTAATATTCTGATGAAGGTCTCCCTTTCATTAAACTGAAAAAAAAAAAAGACTCCAGGAGGAAGTGAACTAGAGAGAGGTTCCTTTGCAAATCAGTATCAGATAGAACCCAGTTACCTGCAGTGCGCTGCTGTTGGGACGGCAACGTAGTGAGAGGCCGGGGTGACCTCGGGATGAGAAGAGTAAACGGCAGTAGATACGATCAGCAGAGACTAATGAGAATGCTGTTGAATTTGAAAAACTATTACGCATTTTAATTTCTCCATCTTTTAACTAATTACACTAATTATGAGAGTTCTGTGTGCATAACCTATTTGTTGTTCAGACAAAAATAGTCATTTGAAATATTTATCAGAACTTACTATTTTCCTGTAGAGAATTACTTTCCACATTGAATTGCTCTTCATGTTAAAGATACATGTTCCTGGGGATGAATGGATGGCACAGGTCCTCACGTATACCACTAAGGGAAGTGGAATTCATTGATTCATTGAGTGAACATTATGTGCTAGGCATAGTTCTGGGTACTGGGGATATGTGGATGGGCCTGACAAAATCCTTGCAATTATGGAACTTACATTTTAACTGGGGAGATGCAGGCACATACATAGCGAATTGGGTGGTACTTGATGTCACGGAGAGCAGTAGAGCGGATGGAATGGGTCTGAGTCTGGCGAGGGCGTTTTCTTGTGTTAGTGTGTTAGAGAAAATGTGGCATTTGAGAGGAGTTGTGAGCAAATTGAGGAACTAACCACATCATCATAGGAGAAAGATCACTGAAGATAGAAGGCGAAGGCCTGGTAGAGGAGGATACAGCTGAGCAGAGTGACCGAGCAAGGACAGTTGATGGCAGGGGCAGGTCTGAGTGAGATGGGAAACTTCTGCTTTCTGTTTTAGAGGGGTTTTTAAGTACAATGACATGACTTGTTTTTTGACTTCCTCTGAGTTCTGTATACCATGTTTGGGTAAAATTGACAGCAAATAGATGCATTAAGAAGTTATAGCTAAACAAGAGAAGATGGTGGCTGGGACGGGTCCCCATTATTAGCAATGGGCGGAGTGGTCAAGTTCTAGATGCATTTGGAAATACTGTTGTGGTATAAAAAAAAGACTCAGCCAAGGATGATTCTAACATTTTTAGGTTAAACAACTAGATGGCTGGTGTTGTCATCATCAGACAGAGAAACATGCAGAACAGGGTTTCAGAAAAGGAACCAGCAGTTTCTACTTTCTGTTTTATAGGGACAAATTCATTTTTCAAATGAATGCCTGTCTGTGAGAAATCCCATTGGAATTGTCAATATAGAAGTCTGAAGCTCCATGGGAGGGAGCCAGCTTGAAAAAGTGATCTTGAGATTGTAAAAATATAGATGAAATTCAAATCCAACAGACAGGATAACTATGACTAAGAACTCACAGAATGTGGAGAATGGAAAAGGAAATGGGTCAACAGTGGGACTGTTGAATTCACCTTCCTGCGAGGAATACGATAGAGCTTAAGAACAGCAGCTCTGAGGTGAGAATGTCTGAGTTCAAATCATAGTTTCAGTATGGGTTGATTCTTTGACCTTGAAGCATATAGGTACAAATGGAAGTTTTTACGGAATAAAGGGAGGATTATTGTGAAGATTGAAAGACCATCTGCCCACAAAGCACCCCAGCATATAGACACAGAGTAAACTGTTAGTCATCCTCATAGGCATTATCACCCCCATATTGAGGAGTAATAATTTCTAAGGAAAGATCAATGGTAATTCATGTGGTAATGACCTTCAGAGGACTAAAAAAAAAAAAAAAAAAGAGTCAGGCAGTTAAGTTTTCACACTCATTACAGCAGCAGGTTTCTTCCTGTTCTTTTCTTATTTTTTTTGCTTGTTTTAAAATAAACTTTAGTTTATTTTAAGGCATCAGCCAAACAATCCCTATTTCTCCCCAAGGTAAAATGCTTGCTCTCTCTCTTACTTTAAAGTTGATGTATTTTTTGTAATACCATAAAAAATATAAGCTATTAAGTGGTTCGTACTTCGTGTCTAAGTCCAAACTTATGCATGTGCCCAGCCACTCACTAGTCAAGCATTTTTGAGCCGAGTAAAAGGAGCAGGCCATGAGAATTGATGCTTATGTAAAGTTGAACAAGAATAAGAGACCAGGGAGCCGGAGGTGTGCACGTTAACGGGAAACCAGAAAGGCATGTAGAAAACAGAAAATAATCTAGGGAGACTCCTCCTTCCTCGACAAGAGTGCTGGGAAGAGTTAGGTGAGTGAAATGTTCTCCAGAAGATGAAAAGCAGGAAGAGAGTCCTGATGTTGCTGCCGTCTGACCTCAGCACTGTTTGTTTCCACTGCAAGAATAAGAAATATAGCTGCATTCATGAGGGATGTCAACCAAGGAAACAGTGCCGTTATGATTAAAAACCAGTTATTTTCTTCTCTGTTGGCTTCATTCAGATTCAATATTGCTAATTATCATGCTTCCTAAGTCTAAGTCAAATTAGGCAATAAGCCCAGAAGAATTCAATACCCTGTGTTTCTAATTTGGCAAGATTACCTTAAGTAAACAGAAATGAAGTTTTAAAAATTAGAAAAAAAATGTTAAAAGAATCCATATTTCTTTTTCTCCTTTTAAGTTTTGCAGAATTTTGTGGCTAGGATTGTGTATATAAATGTTCACATAAACTATATATATGTTTATACATATATTTTAAACCTGCAGGTCAACTTGAAAAGAATGAATGCAATTACATATTTTTAAATTGCTTGTCAATACTTACTTTAAATCTTATAAGATAGATTCCTATCTCATAATAACAAATCACAATGTTAGATTGTTCCTAAGCAGATACTCACTCACTAGAGCTGTGTAAAAACAATTTGAAATTGTTTGGGGCAAGTATGTTAAGCTGGAATCTACGGAGTCATCAGCGATCCTGGAAATTATGGGAACATCTGTGTTTTTGTGTCCCTGTTAGTTTTTTTTCGGGGCATAGGCTCCAGAAACATCTAAAGATTCTCAAGGTAATTTTAAGCTCACAAAACTTTTAGCCTGCTTTATGTAATACGATTAATCAAGTATTTAAAATTAAAATAAGACAAAATAAAAATAAATAAAACTATTAAAAATAAAGCCAACAGACCATTGATAGTTTATACATTGGAAGATTTGAAGATCTATAAACAGGATGCCTTTGACCTTGTGGGGTCATTTGTCTTAAAAATTATTTACCCTAGATAGTCTCTGAAATTGTTTAGCTTATATACTCAGACAATAGGGTCCGAGTTTGAGGTGTTTTTCTCCCTCTGGCAAGGATATATAGTCTATATTCTGATACAACTCTGTGCCCAAACCAACATTTATGAGCTTCCTCTAGTCTCCTCCCAAGGCTGTGCTTTATTGGGTGCAGGGTGGAACACACAGGGTTTTAGAGCTGTATTCATTTTTATTTGTAAGGAAATCATGTTTTGCTTGATTTTGGTTGATTTGGAGGCATGATATGGGGGAGAGGAAGAAAGAAGCAAAGACAGGATAAGGAAGAAAAATAAAAAATAAACTTTGCTACGTGGAAATACATTTGTTTCTTTGGGACTTGGTAAATTTGCGAAGACGATTGCTAATCTGTTTAACATATGAAAATTTCCAGTTTAGTGAACATACTTTGTGTAATCAATTAACAGTTATCTGTTACCTATATATTAGATGCTTAGCACAATGCTAGTTATTGAAAAGAACAGAAAAGAAGTAAAAATCACACTCTAATCTCTTAAAATTACATAATTTGATGGCAAAATTAAACTAACAAACTCCAGTCACATAGAGAAAGTTATAAAGTGATACACACATATAAAATCAACTAAGTTTATATTTATTGAAAATGGCCTTAGATTTCTCTCATCCACTGAAAATGTTTAAATTGTGAAACATTGTAAAGTTGAATACTACTGTAGAATACAATGTACTAGTGATATGCCCATTGCAAAGGTTCAAAATGTATTCAATTTTTAGCATACTTTCTTTATATTTCTAATAAAGAAATTAAATGTTACAGTTCCAGTTAATACACATGTCTTTAACTCTTTCCCTTTCCAAAGGGAATGCCATGACAAATAGATGGGCATTCCCATGTATGGCTATGAAGTTTTCCTACATATGTTTTACATACCTAAAAAATCAATTTGGAAGTTTTAAAATCATTGCATTAATAATATCATGCACCACCTATAATTTTCTTCTGCTTTTTAAAACAAAGTCATTATTATGCTATGTACATGATACACTTGAATATATTTCAATGTTACAGTTCCAGTTAATACACATGTCTTTAACTCTTTCCCTTTCCAAAGGGAATGCCATGACAAATAGATGGGCATTCCCATGTATGGCTATGAAGTTTTCCTACATATACACATGAATATATTTCAATCATTTTAATGTTTACAGATGATTCATTAATCTGTTTTTATGCTTAAAGAACAGAAAGGTTTTCTTTTAAAACTTCATGGGTTTTTCCAGCTCTAAGATTATCTTTTCACTTTGCCCATAGTACCTTTCTTTGAATAGACATTATTCTATAAATTATAAGTGCTGTTCTAACAATCTTTTCCATTATGAATCAAACTTCTTGTGTCTTATTTAAGGAATACTCTTCATAGATGTTGGAAAAGAGGGCATTCTAGGCATGAAAGCTAAATGAGCAGAAATTGGCATGGTTGGAAGTGGTAAGTTGACTGGTTTGACTGCTAAAAAAGGACTTCAAAGAGTCACCTTGTCCACTTTTTTAAAATCTCAGACATAGAAAATGGTAAACTTCTAGATACCTTGAGATATCACAAATGGCAGAATCTGGTTAAGAATGAAGGAGATGGCCTCTGAGTCCAGGTCCAGGCCTATCTGTCCCCTCCGAGGCTGCAGGGGTCAGTATTTGGTCACATTAGTAACCATCTGTGGCACTGCAGTGTGTCAAGGCACACCAAGTGGGAAGCTCTGATACTTTGCCATTGGGGGTAAGTACTTAACTAGGTTTCACGTAACTTTGCTGAATTTAGATAATCTTAGAGGTACATTTTTCAAAGCCTCAACATTGCAAGGTCCAACAAATATTTTTCTAGGACATGTTTTCTCTTCTTTACTCTTATTTTTCCTATCTTATATCCACTCTGCTTTTAAGTTCATCACTTTATCTGATATCAGGGCAGACATAATTTTTCCACCTAGATCACTACTTTCAGGTTAAAGTCCCTGGTAACTGATAGGCTTTTTCAACTGTTTCTTCCAGAAATATTTCTAATCATCAGATCATAACAGTAACTTTAAGGGTAAATATGAAGAAAATTTAGATTACATTTACACTCTAATGCAAGATTATTTATTTTGCAAATTCATTATTTTGCATTCTTTTCTTATTATCCTTATTCATTTCTTTCTGCAATGTTTTATCTGATCTCGGACAAGTAATAGCACATTTTCAACATAACGTTTGAAATATACATATAACATTTAAAATTGATAGTTAATATCGACTGCAAATATTTTAGAAACTTACTAATATATCAATATATTTGCTCTGTCACAAGAAAAAAAAACATAATAGGATTACTTCCACATACATCCAAAAGATACATCACACCTCCAGACAAGTATACGGAAAAGGAAATAAAGAAATGAGGCCAATTAAGAAGAGTTCACCGACACAGTAATCAGTTTATCAATTCAAAATCAACACCCATCATTCTCACATGTTTTTGTAGGCAGCAAGTCAATCAAAATGAATGGAAGGAAAACATTTCTCAAGACTCATTAGAATTTAGCAACAATGACAGGTGTGTGCTCCTGAAATAAACACACACGTGCCAACAGAAACACAAATCAGCTCTAACATTTGTGAAAACTGTTACTATATCTTAAAGTAAATACTGATTCTCTAGCATATATAATTTTACATTTTGGTTAGCACATAATTTTAAAAATTTTATGTAGAGGGTTCTAATAATTTACACATGTATTTTAACTGCCTTTTTCATGCAAAATTTAGGCAATATAATACTCCGTAGGAGTTCCATATAAGCTCTCCAGCTGATTCTTACACAGATTAAAATTCGAGAAACATTGCTTTATTCTGGACTAAATCTCTGAAATATTTAATGGCTCAAATATTTACATATGTTGTGAATATATATATACAGGACATGATTACATATTATAAAAATATTATTGTACAGGCAGAAAACATTGGAACACAATTCCATCCATTCTATTGCCAATGAGTCACTAACCTTTTTTTGAATTATAACACATAGTGATAAATTATTTAAATATATTTTACATCGGGCTTCTTCATTTTTTCCCATTTGTTCATGTGTCTTTTTTTCATGCCAAGTACTACAATGATTTGTTTCCTCTAGTTTCATAGCAAATTTTCAAGTCAGGTAGTGTGATGCCTTCCGCTTTGTTCATCTTGCTGAAGATTGCATTGGCTCTTTTGGGTTTGAGGGGGTGGATTTTTGATGATCTACAAATTTTAGAATTTTTTTGTATTTCTATAAAGAATGTCATTGGTATTTTGATAGTGATTACATTGAATCTGTATGTGGCTTTGGGTAGTTTTGTCATTTTAACAGTATCAATTCTTCCAATCCATGAGCATGGGATACCTTTTCCATTTTTTGTGTGTGTGCCCTTCAATTTCCTTCATCAGGGAATAAGTTTTCCTTAAAAAGATCTTTCATATCTTTGGTTAAATTGGTTCATAGGTATCATATATTATTGTAGCTATTATAAATGCTTGTCGATTGACTTACTGATTTCTTTTTCAGATTGTTCACTGTTGGTATGTATAAAGCTATTGATTTTGGATTTGGTCCTGCTTCTGCATCTGTGGTGAATTTTTCAGTTTTGGTAAAGTTATTAGATTTTTCTAAGTATAAAATCATATCATCAGTAAACATGGCTAATTTGATTCCTTCCTTTCCAATTTGGATGCCCTTTATTTCTTTCTCTTGTCTAATTTCTTTGGCCAAGACTGCAGTATCATGTCGAATAAAAGTGGTGGAAGTGAATATCACTGTCTTGTTCCATATCTTATAGAGAAAAGGCTTTCCATTTTTTCCCATTCTGTATGCTGTTAGCTGTGGATTTGTTACATATAGCCTTTACTGTGCTGAGGTAGTTGCCTTCTATAGCCAGTTTTTTAGGGTTTTTATCACAAAGGGGTGTTTCTTTTTTGACACCTATTAAAATGATCATATGGCTTTTGCTCTTGAAACATGCTCATGATACATCTGTTAATGTGATGTATCATGATTATTGGTTCAGGTATATTGAGCCATTCTTACTTCCCTGTAATAAATCAGACTTGATCAGTGTGAATAATCTTTTCAGTATGTGGCTGGATTTAGTTTGTTGGCATTTCGTTAAGGATTTTCACATCTGTATTCATCAGGGACATTGCCTATAATTTTCTTTTTGTTGATGTTATTTGGCTGGTTTTGCTAGAAAGGTAATGGTGGCCCCTTAGAAGGAATCTGAAAGTATTGCATCCTCTTCAATTTTTGCAATAGTTTCAATAGAAACATTATTCTTTAAATGTTTGGTAGAATTTAGCAGTGAAGCCATCAGGTCCTAGCCTTTTCTTTGAAAGGAGATGTTTTATTACCGCTTTGGTCTCACTACTTGTTGTGAGTTTCTTCAGTTTTTTTGTTTCCTCATGGTTCAATCTTAGTAGGTAATCTGTGTCTATGAATTTGTGCACTTCTTCTATGTTTTATAATTAGCTGCTGTATAGTTGTTCACGTTGGTCTCGGATAATCCTTTGTATTTCTGTAGTCTCAGTTGGTACATCCTCTTTTCCATTTCTGATTTCATTTATTTGGATTTTCCACGTGTTGATCTCAGTTGACCTAAAGGCTTGTCCGTTTTGTTTACCTTTTCAAACAATCAACTTTTCATTTTGTTTGTCTTCTGTACTTTTTAAGTCTTAATTTTATTTATTTATGCTCTGACCTTTATTATTTATTTCCTCCTAATTTGGGGTTTTATTTGTTCTCACTTTTCTGATTCCGTGCGGTACATCACTAGGTTTTTTGCATTTGAAGTCTTTCTACTCTGTCGATGTAGACATTTACTGCTTGTAAACTTCCCTCTTCATACTGCATTTTCTGTATCCTATAGATTGTTGGTATGTTGTATTTCCATTTTTATTTGCTTCAAGAAAGTTTTGAATTTCCTCCTAACTTTTTCCTTCATCCATTGGCACAGTGTATATTCAGCTATTCAGGTAATTGAAACCATTAGAAAAGGATGTTACCTTTGCCCACACACAGGAATCTGCACCTATAGCTGTTATTTTTCCTGCTGTTATTTTAGATGAAGCATCAATGCTTTCTTCTAAAGCCATTGTTCCTGCAGGTGCACTAGGTTCACCCACCTTGCCTATCTAAGGACATTGGCTGGCCATAAATTTACCTCTGTGACAGTTCAGGACTTTCAAGGGGGAAGACGGTGATTTCTCAATTTTAGGTCCTCAGCAGTTTGATAACTCTGATGTTTAATCAGTGTTTAATCAAAAGAGACCCTCAGTGCATAGTTAAAAGAGAAGCTGAATGAATATTTTGGAAAATAAATAAATGATAAAAAAAAAAAAAACCTTCATACCTAAAAACCTTAGGGGATTATCAGAATTGTATTCAAGGCCATCGCTACACCTGGAAGAAGGGGGAAAAGATCCTTCCATCACTTCCCTCCTCTAACCCAGTGCCTCAGGACTCAGACTATGGTTTCAGTGCTACAGTTGAGCAGAACTGTTGGCTACAAAGACTTTCTGGCTTGGCGCCCATAGCACAGTGGTTATGGTGCCAGCCACATGCACCAAGGCTGGTGTGTTCGAACCTGGCCTGGGCCAGATAAACAACAATGACAACTGCAACAAAAAAGTAGCTGGGTGTTGTGGCAGGCACTTGTAATCCCAGCTACTTGGGAGGCTGAAGCAAGAGAATCACTTAAGCCCAAGAGTTTGAGGTTGCTGTGAGCTGTGATGCCACAGCACTCTACCCAGGGAGACATAATGAGACTCTTTCTCAAAAAAAAAGTAAATAGAATTTCACGGAGTGTCTGGGAATCTATCATGTATAAAATTGTTTCTTTGGGAAAATAGGTTATGAGGTAAAAACCACTGACTTAGAAATCCTTTGTTTGAATTATCTTGTCAAAGAAGTACCTATAGAATGATGTTTGAGACACATGAACATTATAAAGAAGAGAAAAAATGAATTACAGCCATGGTGAGACATCCATCTCAGCGGGTGCAGGTCAATGTATAAGACAGGCTACACAGTATCTTAAATCAAACATAGTTTCATGTGACATTTAAGTAGCTTTGCATGTAAAGTTGGTATTTCAAAAAATATGGTGAAGATTCTAGCCCCAAAGAGAAAGAATGTGTATGTTTATAATATAAAACATGATTGCATGATTGAAAAAGAATTAGAACAGTTTATGGTGAAGTCATAAACTGTGAAATATTTACCTTCTCTAACTCTGTTACTGACATAGACAAGCAGTATTGTAACGAAGTCTACCAACAGATAGACTTGATACCTGCTTATAGTGCCCAATATTGGCCTCTAATGCTAATTTTCACTGAAAAGAATCAGAGCTCTTTGGAGAAAAGCTGATTCCATCACTCTGCACAATAAAAATCAAGATAGTTCCAGGATATTTTGCTTTGATAAAACAATAAAGGGATACTCATTGGCCAAGTTGTGATAATTTGAGCCTTAATTTTGTGCCATCACGTGAAATACTAGGAATTATGATAAAGAAAAGGAGAAATGAGTTTCAAAACATGTGAAAAAGATATTCAGGTTGCAAATCCCTTTACACCAAAATCTCACAAAAGATTGATGAAAAGTATTACCATCTGGTTTGGTCAAATAGAACCTCTTTGATTCAAATTCTGTAATAAAATCAATGAGAGATATTACGGATAAAGGAATAGTTAAGGGTAGTAAATAATATAGCACATGGTAAAAATAGGGAGTTTCTTAATTTCTTAAAAAAAAAAATCAGCTCAAATCAAATGATCCCACAGAAAGATTCCCTCCACATCCCATATCTCAGAGATTAATATTTTAAAAATTGCTGAATCTTAGCTGGGCGTTGTGGTGGGCACCTGTAGACCCAGCTACTTGGGAGGCTGAGGCAAGAGAATCGCCTAAGCCCAGGAGTTGGCGGTTGCTGTGAGCTGTGTGACGCCACAGCACTCTACCGAGGGTGATAACATGAAACTCTGTGTCTACAAAACCAAAAAAATTATTGAATCTCTTTGCTCTTGAGTCTTTAACTAAGTTATCTCAGTCCTGCTAAGGGAGTGAATTTTGCCTCCCTGCCCCCAAAATTTTTGTAATAAATTCCTACCTCCATAAATCTCATTGCTACTTCCATAAAACAAATAATAACAAAAAAATGAAAAACTGAAATGTGGATATTTGCCTAGTGCTAAGTAAACTTAGTAATAAACATGAAGTCATGACGTAGCTTTAAGAAGGTTTTGTTTGGCTCGGCACCTGTGGCTCAACGGGCTAAGGCGCCAGCCACGTACACCTGAGCTGGCGGGTTCGAATCCAGCCTGAGCCCGCCAAACAACAATGATGGCTGCAACCAAAAAAAAAAAAAAAAAAAAAATGGCCAGGCGTTGTGGCGGGCGCCTGTAGTCCCAGCTACTTGGGAGGCAGAGGCAGGAGACTCGCTTGAGCCCAGGAATTAGAGGTTGCTGTGAGCTGTAATGCCACGGCATTACTGCTACCCAGGGTAACAGCTTGAGGCCTGTCTCAAAAAAAAAAAAAAAAAGAAGGTTTTGTTTACTCTTTAAACATATTCGATACACTCAGGGGAATATTATTTACTGAAATTCAAAGTTTGCTTTATTAGATATGCAAGGATTGCTTCTATGCTTAGAAAGATGTAGATATACAGATTTACCATTCTGCCCTTCTTGTTGTTCAAGAAGGGCTCATGAAATTTGATCAATCTGAATTGTAGTTTAAAGAATCTAAAAAAATTAAATTCATCTTGTT